>CAUYRT010017098.1:0-41682 GCA_963574885.1 Lepilemur ruficaudatus
TTGGTCTGCCCTCTCTGATCATGCACTTAAGATCAGTCGTGATTGGCTGGTTACATTGCATATTATTCTTTCTCTAATTGGTCCTAGAGTGGTTTCTGCAAGCAAGCCGTTATCTCAGAAGCAGAAATGGGCAATTAGCACATAGGCAAGCAAGTATGTCTGCACGTAGGCAAGCCTTAACAAGTATGTCTGCACATAGGCAAGCCTTTACAAGTATGTCAAAATCTGAAAACCTGTTTGTGACCATTTTTGACCTCTTACAACAGTAACGGGGTAAAGAAGTCCTCCTAAGCTTTAGGACCTACTGTTCTGAAAGAGGATTCCTGAGGGGTGGATAATACTTTACTCTGTGTTTTCCGAATTTATCTGAAGTAATTCTAATAACAGTGGAGAGCAAATAAATACTCTTAGGAAATATTCATAAAGCTCATTGGGAGGCAACCTAAAGCAGCCCAAGGCAAATGCAAACATTTCTTGAAAACTTGCGTTGTGTCTTAATCTACTGGTAGAACCATTGTCATCCTAATAGCCAGCAGCTGATTCTTCTTGATGGAAGAATCGTTGCTAACTGTCTTATTTAGGAAACTGCTTTGGTAAATTTCTTGCGGTAGATGAGACTCGCAGCTCACTGTTGGCAGAAGCCAAAGCGACAAAGAGACAGCTGGTCTCCACCTATAAGCTGTAAGCCCCCTCACCCCACCCGCACTTTGAAATGTCACACCTTTTCGGTCCATTTCCATGTATTAATTTATGACTTTATGTGTAATTCCTGTCTCCCTGAAATGCATAAAGCCAAACTGTACCAACTACTGCAAGTCCACTTGCTCAGGGCTTCCTGGGCATGGCTCTGGGCCACGGTCTTCAAATTTGGCTCAAAATAAACCTCTCTTAAATTATTTTACAGAATTTGGCTCCTTTTCTATTGACAAGATTGGCGCCTACTCATGGGGCTCTGAGAAGACTCAGGACCATTGAAGCAGTATTCTGAACTCAGAGTCAGGTACCTGCGTGGCTCATTTGCCACACAACTTCCCCCCCACCCCCGCCACCTCCACCTCCCAGCTGCTCCTTGAGCGGAACTGGTAAATCCTCCTGAGCTCCAGACCTCCCATTTTGGTTGCTAGTCCTGGTGTATTCTGAGTTGGTTCTTTTCCTAGGAATTTGTTGTTTGGGATCCTAATTTTGGTTTGAAGGTGCGTTCTAAAGGGCTTTTTCCATTGCCTCTTCCTCTGAAAATTCATCTCAGTTGGCTTTTCTGCACATTTGCAAAAGGAGAAACAGAACTGTCTTATTTGTAGGTAAATGAGATACTGAATTTCTCAACTATGAAGAGAAAGGGCATTTTATTCCTCCTAGCCGAAAGGCACTCCTGAGTGAATGGGGGTCTGAGTGGGAGTTGCCTGGGGTGATTCCCCACAATGAGAGTGGCCCTATAGGAAACCCCCCAACAAAATTAATTAATAAAAGCCTCATCCAGGAAATGCATTAAGAGCTGATCACTCAGCGTTTTGAGCTCTCTCTGAGGTACTAGACCCCCAAAGAGAGGAACTGAGGCATGTAAGGGGCGGGAAGGACTCAGTGACGAGACACTGTGGAGCTGCCACCCGCAGTCAGCATGCTCTGGCCCACTGCACTGAACCCTAGACTACAGTTCGGTTGCTTCTTTTAAAGAAAAGTGGGAAACAAATGTTTTAAAAATGAGGAACGATAAGGAGAATGACCGCCTTCGGGCACCCCAGTTGGTTTATGGCACCTCTACTTGCAAGCATTTGTGTAAATGGGAAGGTTCAAAGGCATGACAGTTTTCTAGGACTCCAGCTGGTTATAGCCAATTCTTGTGCACCAGTTTTTACTAAAGGCCAAAGCACATCAAGGAAAATTCAGAGCTCAAATGGTCAACCTGCCACTGTACAGTTAAAATGTCCAGTCTCTCAAGCTATCCCTTGTCTTTTCTGGCTCCTCTAAAACCTGCTAACTTTTTGTATTGATGTTGAGATAAAGTCATTGTTTATTGTATCTCCAATTGAAAGTCTACCTGGAGATCTTGCAGCCAGTTCTAGCTAAAACATAAACATTGAAGACTCATTTTAAACTCAAGGAAAAAAGCAGTAAAAGAGGTTTTTAAAAAAATCAAACTGCTATAAAAACTGCTTTATCCAAAACTTTGATTCACAGGCATAATTAGGTTACCTATCAGGGCAACTAAAGTGTAGCCACGTGAATAAGTTTCAGTTTTGTCAGAAGAAATTTGGATCAAGTTGTCTTTTACAAACTGGTGAGTTGTGTTACTATCTCATGGCTAGAGTTCCAGGGTAAAATCTATTGGAACTTCATGTGAGTGTGCATGTGAGTGAACATGTTTAGATATATTTTGTGTATGTCCATGTGTTATATGTTTGTGCCTACATGGTTCCGGACTGGCTTATGTATAATTTATTAATTAAACAATTAATAATTATTTAATTTATTAATTAAACAATTAATTTATTGTTTAATTAATAAATTAATTAAACAAACCCAAATGGTTCATGTGAATTTAGTAATCTTTGGCAAATAAGCTGGGTTATTAAAAAAAAAAGTAGTATTATTAATAAAGTAAGAGTAAAAATGTTTTCAAATTGTCACCATACATTTTTTGCCTGGGTTTTACTGGACATTTTTATGTTCTTAAAGTGTCAGGGTTTGACCCAAAGGTTATAAAACTATAAACCCAGCCAAAGACAAAATCATCTGTGTTTGCATGATTTTTGACAAGTAAGGTAAATTTAATATTGTTGGTCTAATGATCATAGCTAAATCTCCTGAGTTATCAACAAAAATACCTATGTGTTTAACTTTAAGGTTCTTAATTAGGTAAAAATATAGACATGCCCAAACAAAAAATAAGTGTCAGCAAATCAGAATAAATAAAACACCAAGTAAACAGAGCACAAAAACAGAAACTTATGATCAAAGGTTTATGAAAATATTTTGGTTTTGCTCTTTTAATCTTACTGCAGATACAGTTTCTTCCACTGATTTCAATGTCTGTAGAAAGGAACACATAAAATGTGTTTCTAATTCACTCTTTCTATCATCTAATATTAACAGTACTGTTAAGGATTAAAAGCTATCCTAGAAATTGTAGTTACAAGAACTTAAACCAGCTTTATTTTTCCCTTGGTCTTGTCCACTCTTGATTTGCTAACCAGTTATGTATACAGTATGCTGCTGTAACAAAGTTTTTGCCTAGAAAAAAGTCCTTAATTTTTGCATAGTAATTTATTTTAAGTTAAAAAAATGATTGTTAAAATCCAAAGAGAATCTCAAAACAGTCTTACTCTTTGGAAATAATGCATGTACTAAAGTTTATAGCCAAGTTGGAAAATGTTTCAAGATGATTTACGTTGTTTTTAAAACAGCTTCATCCTGATCCTCATGTAAAAAAAGGGTGTTACAATTTTGCACTTTTGTTTGAGATGCTACAGGTCGGTGCTGAAGGTTTTCATAATCACATTGATGGGGCTCAGAAAACCACCCTAAAATGAAGGCCTCAGAAGCAAAAGTTCTCTGACCTTCCCTTGTCTTCCTGCCTCTCGATCCCATTCTTCCTGAAGCTAGCTATAAAAGTCAAAATCCTTCTTCCCCAAGGCAGGTCATAAAGGCCAGAACCCCTTTTTACCTAAAATTTTTCCATGTAAAAACTGGCCATAAAGTAATGAACTACTTGGTTTTACTGTAAAACCCTCATTCCAGAAAGGGCCCTTCCCCACACCCAGAAGGAAGGAATGCACACTCAGAGAAGCCAAACAGGATCTAGATAGGGAGGGTTTGCTGGGTGCCCCCACCCAGCCTGTTAGCATTTGGTCGTATCCTTTTTGTCCAATCATACTTCATAAGGCTGTCCACACTTTGTTGACCATGAGCAAAACAATGGACCATTGCCCTTATATTTTTGAATGTTCATTCTGAAGGCTCCCGTGTATAAGTTTATAATATTTCCTCCTATTAATTAATCTGCTTCATGTCAGTGAATTTTCAGCAAATCTTTATGGGAACAATTGCCTTTGCTCCCTACAGTTTGGCTAAAGTTTACAGGGCCAGGGACAGTTTGATCCCTACGATGTCAATAGATTTTGTTTTGGGATGTGGTAGTTTGCAAGGATCTGATTAACTAACACCTTTAAACAGGATATATTCTAAAACATCTACTATATTTATAAAATTTAGAAAGTTAGAAATGATGTTATAACAAGTCTTACTTACGTTTGTTTTTCTTGGTAGAATTTATGAGTTTAAAAGCAGTAATTAAAACTATATTTTGATCCCTGGTCTGTGTTATATATCTAATCTACAGGGTGTAAAAGATTAACAGAAAAATAACTTAACAGTTATTTAGCAGTTGGAAAGGGTCTGATTTTCACATTTGGTCCACTCAGTGTTGACAAAAGGAGCATGCATCAGATAGATTCGCCAGGCAAATCCTGGAAATAGGAACCCAGTGTCGGGGGTGGGCTGAGAATATGAGTGCTCTAGGGATACATCAAGATCTTTCCACAAAGTTGCAAGGAACTAATCATAGCTAGATACCAAGCAGCTGTTTTAATGCTTTGATTATAAGAGAAGCCAAGTTGTTTGTTTGATTGTTTGTTTGCTTGCTTGTTGGTGACATTTATTGCTTTTTTGGTGAATTGTCTACTTGTGTCTATTCCCAATTTTCTCTTAATGCATTTACTTTTCTCATTCATTTGTAATAGCCCTTTACATATTAAGCATACAAACTCTTTGACAGAGATTTGCAATATTTTTTTTCGTTTTCAACTCTGGCCTTTCAATTTAGGTAATCGCACTGTTGACATACACTTGTGAACTATTAATTTTTTAATAGTTTCCTCCTTTGTTATTTAGGCTTCAACACACCATCCCCACAGCAAGGTGTTCATCCACACTTTCTACTAGTTTTGTAATAAATTTGTTTTTGACATATAACTATAATTTCTCTGGAATTTAACTTGCCATAACTTTATTTATAACGTTGGGATTAAATTTATAAATAAGATTGATGTTTTGGATTTGTCTTTTGTACTTTCATGACCAGATCTGAATAGTATTAGTTTGTAAAATAATGTCATCTGTTGGCATGTCATGAAAGAGTTTATAAAGCACAACAATGATCTATATTCTTTACCTGTGCTTAACAAATTAACAGAACTCACCAGTTCAATGTTCTGGGCCCAAAGAATTTTTAGAAAGTAATTTTTGGCAAATCTTTTCAAGACCTAGCTTGATTTTTTGCTCAGATTTTTTATTTTTTCCTTCTTATTGAATTCTTTTTTATAGTTCATATTTCCTCCTATTCACTTATTGCTGAGGTTTTTAAATTTAGAATAAAGTTTTAAATATTTGTTTATAATTTTTAATCTCAATATCTATCATTGTATCCCCCTTTTTACATATTTTATTTTTGTATTTTCTAACTTCATTAATTTCTGCTATCAGTATGATTTTTCCTTTCTCCTTTATAAGTTATATCTTAATTTATCTAATTTTTAGTTATATATTAAGTATCTTTTATTTTCATTCTTTGTTATAGAAAAAAATAGCTTTAAATCTATTAAGTCATCTTTATTTCTTATTTAGATATGAGTTTATTATTTTTATTATCTTTTATTTTTTATATCTTTTATTATATTTTATTATGAGTTTACTTAGATAAGAGTTTATTATCTTATTTAGATATGTCTTTGGCATTATTTCCTATTTAATCTGTCATATACTGAGAAAAGGATCTCTGTATTTTGAAATTGTTCTTAAATTTCTGTTTTCTATATAATTTGATATTTTACCTTTAATTATAACATTTTATTACACTTATCTTTCTTTAAATTACAGATGCTTTTTGTTCTGTTTAATGCTTTTTACCTTGAAGACTAATTGTTCAATATTGTTACTGTAACTCCAGGTGTTTAGTTTGATTTTTTAAATATGGCTTTTCTTTTTTTTTTTTTTTAATTGCAGCATATTATGGGGGTACAAATGTTAAGGTTACGTACATTGCCCTTGCCCCCTCCCCCCTCCAGTCAGAGCCTCAAGCCTGACCATCCCCCAGATGGTGTACATTGCCTCATTATGTATGTATACACCCATCCCCTCCTCCCCCCTCCCGTCTGCCCGACACCCAATAAATGTTGTTCCTGTGTGTCCACTTAGGTGTTGATCAGCTAATACCAATTGGCTGGTGAGTACATGTAAACATGGCTTTTCTTAGGCTTTTACTCTTGACCTTTCTGAATTGCTTTATTTTATGAGTATCTATGATAAATAGCTCACATTCAGATATTGTTTCTGACCCAATCCTAATATTTATCTTTTAAAAAGAAGTAACTTACTCGCATTTATTCCATGTTTGGATTTGCTTTTGTCAGCCCATTTTATAGATCCTATTTTAAGATTTCATGCTGTTTTCTCACCATTGTTTTCATGTTCAAATTGTTTTAATTTATTTTTTCAACCATACATCTTGTATTCAATTGTATGCCATCATCTTTTAAAATAATTAAAGATATACATCTCATAAAAGCCCAGAACTGCAAATAAACCAGAAGTTCATCAACATTAGAAAAGATAAATAAGCCATATGAATAGACAATGAAATCCTATAAACCGCAGAGTTCTCCACCCCTTTTTGGCACCAGGGACCAGTTTCATGGAAGACAATTTTTCCACTAATGGGCAGGGGCAGAGTTCCAGCCGTGATGCATGGCCCGGTTCCTAACAGGCCACGGATTGGTACTGGGCCACATCAGGGGGTTGGGGACCACAGCATAAAGTAATAAATCAAACAAACTAAGCCACATCAACACATGGATGACCCAAATTATTGAGCAAAAAAAGCAACATATAAAATAATACATACATACAGAGTTTAATCCTATGTATATTATGTTCAAAAGCAGGCAAAAGTAAACCACGTTGTTTAGGTGGCAAAGCGATTTTATTTAAAGGCAAGCAAAGGTAGGGGGATGCTCGTGTCTAAGGAGAAGGAATAGGTTTACAATTAGGGAGGAACAAAGCAGGCTGCTGATGGGGGGCTGGTATCGGACCTTTCTTCACCTTAGTGGTAGTTCCGCTGGTGTTTATAATTAAGCACCAAACCCTCCTCATCCACTGTGTGCATGATTCTGTATGGAACACTGTATCTCACAATGAAATAATTTCACACCTCTCTGTAATTTAAAAAAATTTTAATGTCAGAAAATTAAATTCTCCTCCGTGTAACTTATATTCTCCTCCATGTAACTTGAAGACATTCCTAGTTTTACAACATGCTCCCAACCTCCTACTTGATGTTTTTGTTAGCGTTCTATTTTTTTTTAATTTTTCACCGTCTTTCAGTAACTACTTATGACCTAGTCAATTGATTTTACAACTACAGTCACAAGAATCATTTAGGTTTAATCATACTTCTATCCCATGTTCCCCATTCATCATTTTCTCTAAAAAATAATCCCATTCTGAATTTGGAGTCTTTCTAATTTCTTGTAGCTTAAGAAGAGCACATTATTAGTGGCATACATTTTTAGCCAATTACTATCTGAAAATGTACTTTCAGTTGCATTCTCATATGAATGAAAACCCAATTTGGTGTAAGTTTTTAAAGGCAAACATAATTTTTCCTTAAAATTCTGAAAGTCTTGATTATTTTTTCTTGCAGTTAATGTTCAGGGGAAGACTGTGAGTCTGAGATTGTTCAAAACACCACACTCCTTACACTCCTTCCGTTACATCGCCAGAATTTACGAACCATGTCATCGTCATCAATTTCATTTCATTATCCTCTTCATCCAAATTCTGGAAAAGCTCCTCAAAGTTGTCATCCACATTATGATGCATTATATCATAGGAAAACTTTTCCATGTTCCCTCTGCAGATTTTAGTCTTTCTCATGCAGATTTTGAATCAACTGTTACATTTTAGTTCCCGTTCTCCTACGTCATCCAACTCACTTTGAATTCTGTCTCTCTCTCTCTCTCTCTCCCCCCGCCTCTCTCAGCTGGCTCCCTTTTTAATCTGTTTCTTGCTTTATTTCTCATATTTCTGCTCCATACTTTCTGGAGCTTTATTGAAGGCACAAAGATTATGTTAAATTTATTCTCTTTCTTATAAAAAATATTTTAGAACTAAAACATCTGCATCTTCCTCCTTTCACGCAGGAGAACATTTTCTTCAGCACCGTATTGCAGCATTTTGTTGTGGTTACATCCGTATCTGATGAGGATGGCTATGTTCTTTGGATCCCTCCCACGGACTTTTATGTTTTTCTTAAAGTTTTCTTTTTAGACCTTAAGCAGAAAGCTTAGTTGCTCTAAATTACATGTGCATGTGACTTGAAGAAGTGGAGGAGGAGCTCTATCTGGCGATCCACTCTCCTGCAGATCAGCTTTCAGCTTTCTTTCCCCCCCTTCCCCCCGCTTTGGCTCATCCATAATGCCAGGTTCATGGCAAATCTTGCCCCACCTGCTTTCCCAGACTGCTGCTTAGCACACAACGTGGAAAAACCAAAGGTGTCTAGAAGGCCTCTTTCCTCACTGGCAGCTTTCTGTTGGATGGGAATCCTACATGAACTCTTCAGTCTCCTAACACAGCGCTTTCATTGCTGGTGATCCACGCCTAGGACCAAGGAGTCCCAAACATGGGCTTCATTCACCTTCTCTAGGAAACACAGCGGCCGGTAGGACTCATCCCCCCAAATTAGTCGCCAGTGGAACTTTTCTGAAAGTACCAGTCGGCCCTGTATCCTTTTGCCTCAGTGCACTCCATATAAAAGAAAATAATTAATGTTTCTGGCTTGTTAACAGTACTTTTAAAATAATTTCCAGCGACAGTGTCTGCTTCTTGATATTTTTGTATTTCTCCCATTATTCCTATGAAGATCCAAGGTAGAAGTGTTATATGGTACAAATTATCAGAGTCTTTTTAGGCTGGACGTCAGAATCTTAGTATTTGTCAACCAGGAAATGAGCTAGAAATTTCAAAATTTTCCAAGTGGGTCAGTCCTGAAGGAAAAAAAAAAACACAGTGAGAGGGAAGGAGAGAGAACACCTTGAAGAATTTCACTCTTGGCAAGTCTCAAATATTACATCTGTCATTTTGGTGAGCCATCTTATTCGGTCTGCTTTTAACTCAATTTTCAGGTGAGTCACATCAAAACTTCAAACTGCAAAATGGCCCCCTTGCAGCAGGGAGCAATGAAGCTCTCCAGAATCTTGTGAAATAAGATGATTTGTGAGCAGAATCTCCCAAATAATATTTCTCAGAGTTATTTTAAGCTTTTGCTTTTCCTCTCTCCCTGATAACTTCAACTCCGATGAGGACATGGAGCTTTAGAGTGCTAATCTAGAAAAAACATATTAAGTTTGGTATTATTATTAGATAAGAATCCACTTACAGAAATGCATTGGCACTGTTTTCCATATTACACTGTAAAAATATCAAAATGGAATTAAACATCTTTCTTAGAGTCAGAAATCTTAAAATATCTATGGTCTGAGGGTCCCCATGACCCACTAGGCAAGTTGAAATCATTATTTAGTAACTAGAAAAACATGATCTACACATTTCAAGCACTTCCTGAGGGCGAGAAATATTCCCTGGTGGTTTTCTCTTCCCATTAAGTGACCACATATCTGACCAGTCAATGAAGAATAGAGCACATGAACACAAGAAAGAACAACCATTTTACAACGTCTGCATGCCCCTAGGCTGACACATTGGTCTATGGCCAAAGAGAGGCAACTGCTGCCACCAAGCTACAGCATGACTCTATGCCCATTGTCAGCTGCAGAAGAGAGGGGGCAATTGTCAAAGAAAAAATTATTTAATGACACTTGCTAAAGCACAGGGATTTTGCAGTGGAGGAGAGAGCATGGGCTCAACTCCAAATACAGCACAGGCAAGTAGGAATTTATAACCATAGATCAGGAGTTGGGTCAGTGGATGGGAAATTACTAAGAGAAATGGCAGGGTTAAGAGGGATTCTGGGTAAACACACCTAACAAAATTCTTGCTGAAGACAGGCCAAGGTGATCAGACATCACCTGAGGGGACGGTGGAGGATGAGGAGCCTGATCCGACATGGAGAGTGATCAGATTGTGGCAGGGGGTGCCTTGCTAAACTGACTCAGCAAAGTTCTTTGCTAAAACTGGATTTTACAAGGAAGTACGCAGATGGGCCTAGGAAAAGGTTTAGGATCCCAACCAAAGTTGAGTCAAGCAAAGAATCTTTGTCACAGCTTAAACCCCTCTGTCTTATATTCCTATACTTCCAGGCAATTAACCTTCAAATGTCTTGAAGTTCCCTTCGGGCCAGTTCTGACAATTTGAGAAGCAAAATGAATGAGTTTGTGAAGTGTTACATCACCAATTTAATCATACAACTAGACGTTGACAATACCACCTTCTATCAGTCATCTACAATAATGCTCTGTGACAAACCACCCCAAAACTCAGTGGCTTAAAATCATAAGCATTTAATTTACTCAGTGGGGTGTGGGTTGTTGATTTAGGCTGGGTGCAGCTGAGCAGTCCTTTTACCTTACCTGGGCTCACTCTCAAGTCTGGAGGTGGCTGGCTGTTGGCTAATTAATGGGCCTGGGTCGGGTGTCTAGGAAAACAAAGACTCAGCTCTGCTCCACATGCCTCATCTTAAAGGCCAGTCAGGCATGTTCTCATGGAAATTACTGAACAGCAGGAGATTGAGCAAAAATATGCAAGCCCTTGTTCAGGCTTTGGCTTGGCTCACATTTGCTGACATGTCATTATACGAGGTAAGTCTTAATGTTCAGCCCAAGGTTAGAAAGTCAAGGTTAGAACACTCAGCCCAGAGGGCCCTGAAGAATTTAATTACAAGGAAAAGGGAGTTGGTACAGGGAGGGGTGTAGAATGGAAGCCATTAGTGTAATCAATCAGTCTACCACACACCTTTAATGCCAGTTTGTCTACTGTTTGAGCCAGGGCCATCCTGATTGAGCAAGTTACTTTAACAAACCTAACAACCTTCTGTAACCTTGAGCTCTACCCACTCCAAGTGAAAATATTAATAACTTGTCAACTAGCTCCAAAACAGTTGAAATTGAGCCACTGAAAAGTTATGATCAGCAATAGATGAATTTAATTACTTAATAGGTAAACAAAATTAGTTCATATCCCCGTAACATATGATGAGTCTGGGTGGTAAATCCACCTTTGTTCTAATATGATGCAATGCAAGGTTCTTCCCTAACAAGACAGCAAGTCCTGGAGAAAGATTGGAGTAAAATCATTATTGTGCCTCTAGGCAGACATATACAGGTTAAGTGTAAGCAGCAAAACAAAGTTCTCTTAAATGACAAAATAAAAGCAATCCTTTAAGAGTACAAGACAAAAGTCATCAGTATTCCAAACAATATGCAAAAAATATGCAAAAAACAATTTGAAAATCAAAGATATATTTCTTCAAAGTAGTCATCAAATATATCACCCATTCAATTAAGATATGTGTATTGAGGACAAGGAAAATTCTATCCCTACTTTGAAGCAGAATGTTTAGCCATGTGTTCTTAGTTATTGCATGAATTTGTGTGAGATTCACTTTTTTGCTGAAAAGCTGAATATGATTCGAATATCTCGGGTTAAGTGAATTTGGGGGTTAGAGTTTGGAGTATATTTTCCACTTTCATATGCTGAGATAGGAACTCCAAACTGTCTGGGATGATGTAAATGTTTCCACAGTAGGAAGTGATGAAATAAATCAAATTCTTAACATTAATGCTTTTGTTATAAATTCAGCAATAACCTTTCTTGATCACTGGCACCATCTATACATGTTTTGTAAACTTCATCTACTGCTAAGCAGCTCATTTTGGATATTCCATCTGATGAAATTCTGGTTGGTAGGGCCACAACTCTTAGAAATAAATAGTTAAATGAAGCGATTTACGATTGGATTTTGCCTGACTCTGTAATCGAAGCCCTGGTAATGATAGTTACTTCCAACCGAAAGGACTTTGAATAAAACAATTCTTCTATCAAAGCAGCAGCATTCTACCCCATTCCTGACTCAATTCTTTTCTGGCTGGATATCTGTGAAGTTTCTTTTCTCTTTCATGATCCACTTTGTTTCTATCTCTAGGACAAGATAGAACTCTTTCTCTTAAGAAACTACTGCTCTACCGATGTTAACTCTTATTTTACTTTTTTTTTTTTGAGATTAAAATATAGAAGCAGATCACACAGTACAGTGTGACAGAATCCTAGCAGGCACCTGTTATCCAATTTCCCTTGTAATCAGTACATGAGTTGTTTCAGAAGCTGGTTGTGCTGAGGCACTTTCGGAGGCCACAGAATACAGCAAAGTGTCCTCATGCACAGAGAATTCTGTGCCACGCTGGGAACATACAGTCTTTTCAGGACTCTACAAGTATCTTTCTTTTACACAGCTGAGACATCCCCAACCTTCCCTCAATTTTCAGTCCTAGTTGTCATATGGAGTGAACAAAATTGTAAAAGTAGCTCTTTATAAAAAGAAGGGTCTATTTCTCCTAAAATCTAATATTAGTGTGATTTTAGTAGGCATTCAAATAAAAGATAAGGAACCTTCATTAATAGAATTTTATGAAAAAGTTTTGGGAAATAAAAAGGCAATTTTATGTCTTTCTACTCTTGAATAAAGAAAATTTTACTAATAGCTAAAATGTGCCATCATGGCTAAAATAGCAATTTTTTCCCATCCTTTCCTCCCATTGCCAGACACCCCTGAAAGTGATTTGGAATTTTTATTTCTACATCCTGCCCAGCCTTTCCCTCCTGTAACTTCTTCTGTCCTAGTAACATTACTGAAATTGATCTCTTGAAGGTCACCAATGACTGCTTTACATTTTTACTTTATTTTATGGTAACACATAAACAGGAAATCACATAAAACAAAAACAAACCAATAAATTATCACAACATAGTTGTAAAAAATTAACTACCTCTCAGGACAAGAGATAGAATATTGCCAGCATCTCAAAACCATTCCCTCATGCCCTCTCCCGATCACGAAGCCCTTCCTCCTCCCAGAAGATGTCTATCTTTATGCCTAACAGTGGAATTTAGTTTTCCCTGTTTTTCAACTGTTTATGAATGGACTCATGTACCTGCCTTATTATGGAATTGTGTCTGGCTTATTCCTTCAACATTCTGATGGTGAGATTCATCCATGCCATTGCATACAGCAGTAATTCATTCATTTTCATTGTTACACGGTATCTGTATTGTATGAAAATTGCACAATTTATACTGCTATTGATGGACATTTAGATTGTTTCCAGTATTCAGCTATAATAAATAATGTTGCTATGAACATTCTTATACAGTCTATTAGTGCACATGTACACACAAGTCTTTTGGGTGATTGAGAGTAAAATCACAAGACCATAAGCATGCACATATGTTAATATTAACACCAACAGGTAATTGGCAATTGTACTGATTACTACTTTTCCCATCAGTATGAGACAGTTTCAATAGCCCCATATCCTCTGCTGCATTTGGTATTATCAGTCATTGCAATTTTAGCTATTTGGGGGTGCACATTGTACCTCATAGTGGCTTTAATTTGCAATTTCTGATTAACAAAGTACTCTTCCATGTTGATGGCCATTTGGATATATTCTTTTCTGTGAAATGCCTGTTCAACTCCCTTGCCTACTTTTTCATATTAAGCTATATTTTCCTTATTGATTTGTGGTGGTTTTTTATACAATATAAACACTAGCCCTTCGTTAGTTGCTTGTCATGCAAATATCTCCTGCTGCTCAGTGGCTTTTTTTTTTTTTAACTTTCTTAATGAAATACCTTAATTTTGACATCCTATCTGTTGACATTTCCTTTATGTTTAGTGTATATGGGGGTCATGTTTATGAAATCTTTCTTTACCTGGAGTTGATAAAGATATTGTCCTATCTTATCTTCTATACATTTTGTGTTTGTACCTTTCACATTTTGATGGAGAATCTACCTGAAATTTATTTTTTTATGTACTGTATGAAGTAGAGGTAAAGCACAATTTTTCTCCCTGAGGATATCCACTTGCCCCAGAACCACTTACGGAAAAGATTCTTCTTTGCCCATTGTCCTGAAGTGCCACCTTTGGTAGAAATAAATTGTTCTGTTCCTAGAAAATCTATTCTATCCCTTGGTCTAGTTTTCTTCGTGCCAATATCGTCTCTGAATTAGCACAACTTTACAGTAGGTTTTGATATCAGATCGCCTATGTCCTCTCAACTTCTTTAACTTTGAGAATGTGTTGACTGTGCTTGGCCCTTTGCATTTTTATATATATCACTTTGGGGGGAAATTAGTATCTTGACAATATTGAGATATCAAATCCATAACATGGTATAGCCATCCATTTATTTTTTTTAATTTCTCTCAATAATATTTTATTGTTTTCTTTGTAAAGATCTTACACATATTTCACTAGATTTATTCTTAAGTGTTTTATATTTTATTTTAATATATATAAAAATGAACGTAACATTTTTAAATTTTATTTTCTATTTGTTGCTAGCATCCAGCTGTTATACTTTTGATTTTATATTATATATAGTCCTGGTACTCAACAAATTTGCTAATGTTGCTTATTACTTCTTATTTATTCATGGATTTGTTTTTAATTTTCTTCATATACAATTAATTCATCTGTGCTATGGCTTTATTTCTAATTCTAAAGAATTTTGTTCTTATTATTACCTTTTTGCAGACAGAAACTCCAATAAAATGATGACTAGAAGTGGCAATAACAGGTATCCTTGTTTCAAACACTAACCTTTCAAAATTTCCCCACTAAATATAATGTTTGCTAAAGTTTTCTTGTAGATATTGACCTGGTTAATGAAATTCCCTTATATTTTTCCTGTGCTATGTGTTTAACGTACTATTATAAACGGATGTTACGTTTTACCTGCTTTTTCTACATCTGTCAGGAGGACCAAATGATTTTTCCCCTTTAATGTCTCTTTATGCTATATTTATTTTCAAATGTTTAATCAATCTTGCATTTCTGCAATAGTTTTACTTTTTATTGAATTGTGATTTATGTAAAATAAAATTCACTCATTATAAGTATACATTTTGTGAAATTTGGTAATTGTTTACAGTCATGGAAATACCACCACAATCAAAATACAAAATAAATCTATCGCCCTAAAAAGTTTCCTCATGCTATCTTGCAGTCAGTCACCTCCTCAGACAAGGGGCTTCAGGCAACTACTAATCTGCTTTCTATAGCTGTAGTCTTGTCTTTCCTAGAGTTTAAAGTGAATGAAATCATAGATTATATAGTCTATTGTGTTTGAATTTTTTCACTTAATATAATATTTTTGAGATCCATCCATGTCTTTGCATGCCTTGATGCTTTGCTACTTTTTACTTCTGAATAGTATTCCGTAGTATAGAAATAACACAATTTTTTATTCATTTACCGGTTGATGGCCACTTGGGTTATTTCCATTTTTTGCCGTCTATGAATAACACTGGCATGACCGTTCTTGTATAAGATATTATATGCACATGTGTTTCATTTCTGTTGGATAAATAACTAGTAATGAGATTGCCGGGTTCTATGTTAGGTGTATGTTTATTTTTCTAAGATATCATATTATTCCCAGTTTTGCATTCCCACTAGCAATATTGTCCCACATCCTCACCAACACTTGGTATAGTCATCTCTTTAATGACAGCCATTCTAATAATGTGTGATAATATCTCCTTTGGGCTTTCATTTTGCATTTTTTTGATAACTCATAATATTAAGCATTTTTTTCATATGCTTATTAGCTAGTCAGATATTTTCATTTGTGAACTATCTGCCCAAATCTTTTGTACATTTTTAAATGAGATTTTCTTACTATTGGGCTCAAAAATTTGTTATCTATTCTAAATACAAACCTTATGTCAGACACATGTTTTAGAAATATTTTCCAAAAGTTGAGATAGACACATTGATACTTACATCATTGAATTTTAAAACTTTGTTTTATCTAATATGTATATTTAAATCTCTGAAGTATCCTTTAAATATTAATACATGTTTCTTTGCATCTCACTGATATACAGTGTTTTTACTATCATTCGTTTCAAAATATGTTCTATTTTCCTTTATGACGTCTTTCCTGACTCATCGGTCATTTGGAAGTATACTCATTTCCAAAAATGGGGATTTTCTGGTTAACATATTTTTAATTGACAAATAATACTTCCATATATTTATGAGGTGCATTGTGATGTTTTGTTATACGCATACCTATGGAATGATTAAATCAAGCTAATTAACATATATGTCATCTCACTTTTTTGTCATACAAATATTGAAAATCTGCTCTTTTAGCAGTTTTGAAATGTACATTATTATTACTAACTATAGTTACCCTGCTGTGCAGATCTCAAAAACTAATGCCTTTTAACTAAAACATTAACCCTCTGACTAACACGTTTGTTCCCCACTACCTTCCTCCAGCCTGTGGTAACCACCATTCTATTCTCTACTTCTATGAGATTGACTTTTTTAGATTTCACATAAAAATGAAGTCATGCAGAGTTTGTCTTTTGTGCCTAGCTTATTTCATTTAGCATAATGTCCTCTAGCCTCATCCATGTTGCTGCAAATGATCAAATTTCCTTCTTTTTTAAGGTTGAAGAGTATTCCATTGTGTATATTACCATATATTCTTCATCCATTCATCTGTTTTTGAACACTAGGTTGATTCTATTCTAGTTAACTTTTTTTACTGATTTGCAGTTTAATTCCTCTTCACTCAGCAAAATCTTAGAAATTTTTTCACTTCTGCTAATTTTTGCTTTATATACCTCTATGTTATTAGGTATGAGTAAACATAGAACTTTTATCTTCTTGGTGAATTGAATATTTTATTGTTTTGAACACTGCATCTGTATTTTATTTGTATTTTTGGCCTAAAATATATGTTGCCTGGTACGTAAACATACATACAAGCTTTCTTTTGGTTAGAGTTTGCATGCTATTTCTTCTCTCATCTGCTTTTACTTTTAACCTTATGTTTTTGATGCATCTCTTGTAAAGTGTTAAATTTTTATCCCATTTGACAAATTGTGTTCTAACTGGAGAATTTAGTTTATTTACGGTTAATATACTTAGTGATATATTTGGATTTGCATTTATTGTCATACTCAGTCACTTCTATTTATCTCACCTGTTCTCCATTGTTTTTCTTTCCTTTCTCCTTTTGGATAAAGTATTTTTATTATTCTGCTTTCTACTTTTTTCTCACTATTAGTTTAGTAGTAATTCCTGGCCTTACCATTCTTTGTTGGTTTCTCTAAAGATTACATTATTCATCTTTGAGTTATCAAAATCTAATGTTCCCTGGTACTTTTTGTCTCTTCCAGAGCAATGCAACAATTAGAACATTGTAATTTCATTCATTCCTCTTCCCCTTATATGATATTGTCGTATTTTCTCATAAGGCTTTGCTCTTATTTTTTTACATAGTCGTTGTTCATATGTTTCTTATTTTTATTATTCTTTATTCTTTACTGTATCTCAAATTTTGAGCCTAAATAATGTTTCTTCTGTCTTTGGTGTAGATTACAGGTGATGAATTCTTCCAGTTTTTACTTATCTAAAAATGCTGTTTATCTATTTTTGGAAGTTATTTTCACTGGGTACAGAATTCGCAGAAGTAGTTATTTACTATGAGCACCTGAGCGCTCTGAAGATAACATTTCGTTCCCAGCTAGCTTTCATTGTTTCTGTTCCGCAGTCAGCTTGTCACTCTAATAGGTATCCCTTTGGATGTAGTTTGGCTTTTTCTCCTCTGAATGCTTTCATTATTTTTCCTTTGTTTTTGGTTTTCAGATGCTTTGTTACAACAAGCCTAGGTTTGCTTGCTTGTGATTCTCATGCTCAGGATCTGTAGAAATGATGGAACATGTGACAATGTTTTTTGCAAACTTTAGAAAATTCTCAGATTTCATCTCATCATATATTGCTCCTGGCCCATTATTGTTTCTCTTCTATGTTGCAGGGATGCAACCCTGGAGCATTTTTTCACTGTTGTTTACATTCTCTGCTCTATTTCCTAATTTTAACTCTTCATATTTCACTTCGTATTTTACAGTCATAGACTTTCCGTGTGGCTCATTTTTACAGTTACCACTTTTTTTGCCAAAATTTTCAATGTTATATTTTATTTCCTGAAACGTATTAAGTATAGTTATTTTAAAGTTTAGATCTGATAACATCATTATTTACAGACCCTCTGGATTTTTTCCTTGGTCATTTCTTTTGATTTTGATCTAAGTTGTCTTGTCACTTGCTTATTTTCTGTTGAATGTCAGACATTGTCAATTTGAAAATTGGAGAAATAATTGTATAAACTGTAGAAATAATGAGTCCTGTGTTATCTTTCTATATCCAAGGTTACTAACAATATAGAATCGCCTTGAATTCAATTTCAGGAATTAAGATAATTCAACATGTGGTGTCAGTCCTTGCAAGGACTGGTCTACTTCTAATTTATCCTGATACACCCATGATATAACCTTTTAGACTTTTGACTTAAAATGAGAAATTTTACTATGTCACAACAGTAGGTCCTAGATTTCAGCTTTGTTTTTTTTCTCACAAGCCACAAAAGACTTTAAAATTTTCTGTCCAGCTATCTTAGCTTCTCAATTCTCTTTTCCAGATTTGGCAGATACCTCTGTAAAAAACAGCCTTCAATGTCAGGCTTACCTCTCTGAGTGAGCCAATCCGATTGCAGCTCTAATAATTTTAAACAGATAAACTTTTTCTTAAAAGCATTTACCCAGATTTTCTAGTTGTTCTTACTGAGAGGTTTAATCCAAATTACCTTAGTTCATCATTGCTGGAGAACAATTACTCATTTATTTTAAAATCCAACATTCTTTTCTAAATTCTCACTCTAACTCTCTGAAGCATTCAAGTCTATTGCTTAATTCCTTAAGAATTTTCTTTTCATTTTCATTACATTATATATTACTTATTTTTTAAATTTTCTTATTGCTCTATATTCTTTGTCTTCCTATACATATTCTATATTCCTTCCACACTATTTTCCAGGATTTTGTTTACTCACATTCTTTCGTATAGGTGTCCGTCAGGATAAATACCCTCTTTATACACACTCCTTCAATAAATGAATCTACTTCTACAGCTGCAGCTACATGGAAGATCTCTACATCTCCATTTCCAGTTCTAAAATATCATTGATGCTTACACCTCATATTTTAACAACCTAGAAGACATCTCCATTTAGACATTAGTCACCACCTCTCACTAAGCAGGCCTGTTACCTCCTTTCCCAACCAATGTTTCATCCCAGCTAAACTATTTTGAAGGGTCTAGGCCACTGGGGAGGGACAGAAAGAGCATAAACAGACCCACATGCCAAAAGAACCACATTAAACCAGTAGGTGACTTCTGGATTCATGCAATTTTTAAAAAGAGGAGTAAAGATGATCCCAGATTTTCTTGACTGGAAGACGGAAAAGTGCTGTCATTTGATATAAATTGGCTGACTGGGAAGAAAGTGTCGGGGAAATAGGTGGTGTGCTTGTCTTCTTATACCCGTCTTCCTTCCCCCACCCCGACCCCTCAGCCCCACCTCCATTGTAAGTCTACTCTGAATATATTTAGAATAACAATAATGCTTTCATATTATGTCTTCTAAAACACATTTCTCACATCATTCCAAATGTTAAGAATCCAGAGTGTCTCCTGTTACCTTCGGTAGCAATTCCAAATGTCCCTGTCTAATTCTCAAGGCCATCTATAATCTGTAATCACTCTCCCTAGCCATTGTTTCCCATGATATCACCTCTAATCAATAACTTTCTTCAAAATACTTCATCTTTCCCACTTTCAATCTGTTCTTTGTGTTGATCTCAAGTATGAAAGATTTCTCTCTTTCCCCTATACTTAGATTAGTCTTTATTCTTCAGGGTCCAGTTCAAGCCTCACCTCTTCCATGAAGCCCTCTGTGACCACATCAGTTCATGCCACTTGCAGTATTCTCTCAAAAACCCATTGCCACTTCCAGTTTCCAGTCCAGCACATAAGAAGCTAAGAAGTCACCAACCCATCTTAACAAGTAAAATGCTGAAGAAACTGAGAAATTAACAACTCTTCTTAGGTCCCTCAGGAGATATGAGGTCACAGGGCAAACCAAAGCCCCCGAAATTAGAGGACAGACAGGTGGAAACAGAGAATCACAACTTACTGGAGCAGAAACCCATGAGCAGAAGCTCTGGACAAGTAGAAAAACCCAAACTCTAGTTGATGAATTGCTAGAGGCTCAATGTGGACAAGTCTGAGAGTTATAAACTTGGTAGGATGAGGTGCAGGGGAGGGTCATGCATAAGGGACCCCCACACTTTTGTGAGTGTCACCTCTAGGAGCTCTACTAGGTTCTCACAGTGAAGATTAGAGAAAGGTTTTTAGATATGCTCTTCCCTATTTTCAGTCTTTTCCTGTTTGCTTTTCAGTTTTGGAGGTTTCTATTGACATATTCTCAAGTTCATACATTCTTTTCCCAGCAATGTCTAGTTTACTAAGAAGTCATCAAAAGCATTCTTCATTTTTGATACAATGTTTTTTATCTCTAGCATTCCTTTCTGATTTCTCAGAATTTCCATCTCTCTGCTTGCATTACGCATCTGTTCTTACATGTTGTCTATTTTTTTCATTAGTTCCCTTAACATATTGATCTTAGTTGTTTAAAATTCAACATCCCTGCCATATCTTTTTGATTATTTCTCTGCTTGCCCTGTCTCTTTAAACTGTGGGTTTTGCCTTTTAGTGTGCCTTGTAATTTTTTTGTTGAAAGGCAGACATTATATACTGGGTAAAAAGACTGCCATAAATAGGTCTTTAATAATGTAATGGTAAGTTGAGGGGGGCGGTGGGAAGCATTCGATAGTGCCTGAGCCCCTGGGCTGTGGAAACTTTCAACGACCACATGTGGAACCAGCATGGCAGACTTTAGCCTGGAGGACTCCCAAACATGAGCTAGTCCTCCTCACCTGCCAGTTCTCCCCATATAACTTTAGTTGAGTAGATGGCAGCACCAGGAATCTAGGGACAGAACTGGAAAGGGGAAAATGAGGGGAGGGACAGGGGGAGATGGGGAGAGATAGCCTTAGTCTTGGGTAATTATTAAGAGATATCAAAATCCTGCTTAAAGATATTTAAACCAAAAGCCAATTGAAACTACCTAGAGAATCAACCAATCCATTACTGAGCCCAACTCCTGATTTGATTGAATACTTCCATTCCTCACCCTAGCTGCCTCAAATATGAAGGGGAAGCCTTTTCTGGATTCACAAATATCTAATTCTGCTTCTACTGCCCTTTAATATACTATACAATTAAATATTATCAGACGGGTAAAGAAGTAAGAAAATATGACCCATAATTAAGACAAAAATTGTCACTAGATGGAGACCCAAAGATGACTCAGATGTTGGAATAACTTTTAAAAGACCATCTTAACTTATATTAAATTTTAAATATATTAAATAATTTAGAGGAACAATGGGGACTTTCAGTTTAAAAAAGGACACAATGGAAATTTATTAGTGCACCTTACAGAAGACTAGACAGAGCAAAAAAACAGGTCGGTAAATTCAAAAACAGGTCAATAGAATTTTTGCAGACTGAATCACAAGAGACAAAAAAGAATCAAAACAAATCAAAACAAACAGAAAATCATTGACACAAGGAGAAAATATGAGATTATCTAATTTATATGTAATTGGTGTTACAGAGCCAAGAAGAAAGAAAATGGGGAAACTTTAGAAGAGATAATGACCAATAATTTTCTAAAATTTATGAAAGTTGTCAACTCACAGATCCAAGAATGCAACAATCCTTAAAGACAATTTTTTAAATAAAATTAAAAACTTGACACATTATAGTCAAACTGCTGAATAGCAAAAACTAAATAGGCAATAGTAAAAGCATTCAAATAAAAAGACTCATTCTAGTCCCAGAAACTACAATAAGAATGATCACTAACTTCTCATCAGGAAACAAAAAAGGAAAATAGAAGATAATGGAATGATCTTTAAGGTGCTAAAGTAAACCTATAGCCAGCAAAAAAAAAAAAACAATTTAAATGAAGGTAAAATAAAAATGTTCTCAGACTGATAAAAGCTCAAAAAACTAACTGCTACAAGAGATAGTAAAGGAACTTGCTCACAGTAAAGGAAGGATGGAAGATGGCAGCTGTTTTCTGTGACCTTCATTCCTCATCATGACACAGTCTCACTAAGGAGCAGAAAGCAAGAAAAGGGACTTAATTCCAAGGAGCAACAAGTGCAGGTTAAAATGATAACTGGAAGCAAAGGCAATTCATCTACTTGGAATTCATTTGCCTTTAAGGAATGGCAGCTATAGCGAAACTATCAAAGCTGAGGTGTGGGTGGTATATACAGAAAGCCTGTATGAGCCCTCAGTGTTCATCACTGTGACAAACCGAACCCAATGACTGGGCTGATTTAGAAGCAAAGGGTCTCCCCTCCCCCAAAGGAATAGTCTTGCTCAATTTTAGGGAAATTACTTCCTAGTTGAGTGATTTCAATAGTACAGAAAGGAAATACCAAAAGATAAAAATTGTGTTATCTTGGAGGCAAAATTATTATTTTCAGAAAAGATAATTCTTTACCTGGAAAACACAGACATTATATTGAAAAATAATTAGAAATATGACACTCAGGGAAGATGATTGTGCTTAAGTGAAAAATGCCAAAATCAAGTGTTTTCTCATAAACAAAAATAAGCAATTAGAAAACATTCACAAATAGCATATGAATAAATTTAATGTGAAATGTAAGAAGCATATATAACTTATGGCACTTAGGGACATTCACTTTACACCTGTGCATTAAAAATAAATAAATAAGGTAAAGACACTAATTCTCTCCCAATTTATTTATAAGTTTCTTGCCATTCTAATCAAAATTGCGACTTAAATAAAGACAAGAGTAAGGAAAGCAACATGGCATAAAACTATGAAAAACAATAGAATAGTATCAGAAAACAGGTGCCAATGGTGAACTAAAATCTTAAGCCCTCAGCTGACTGACTGGACCCCCTCTTATCTAAGGGGATCCTAGAAAAGCATTAAATTTGGGCTGCCGGCCCAGAGGAGAAGGGAGGTCAGACACTCCTCATCATGCCCCTCCCTTTTGGAGTTATTCCTTGTAACAATAAGATACTAAATCATTAACAGGCCTGAAGTCATGCAACACAGAGCTTAAACCACACACACCTGCAGGCCATTAATGTACTTAGCAGATCACTTGAGTTTCAATAAATGTTGGGTGGCTTATCTCTGATTGACAGACATTCTTATCTGAAAACATGCCAAACCTTTAGACACAGCTTCATTTCATTAACCAATTACAAATCAAAGACTCTTTAAACACACCTATAACCTGTAAGCGACCCCTCCAGTAGAGATGTACCGCCTTTTCAGGCCAAACCAGTGTATGCCTTCCACATACTGACTTATGGTTTTACATGTAATTCCTGTCTCCCTCCATGAGTGTATAAATCATACTGTAACCCGGCTGGCTACCACAAGCACATTTTATCAGAACCTCTTGAAAACATGTGCTTCAGGCCATGGGTCACATAAATTCAGCTCAGAATAAACCTCTTTAAGAGTTTGGGATTTTTTTGTTTATACAGGATATATGATAGTTTAGGAAATGATTAAAAGGTCAGTCCAAATAGTAGAGAAAGGATGGACTACTTCGAAGAAAAAAATGTAGTGTCAATTTGAGTAAAAATCCATTTGGAACATTTCTTAACACATAAATCTGGAAAGCTCAAAATTTTAAATGTTTATCCAAAAAATAAAACCTATTATACTATGCTGCTTAACATTGAACCCTAGGAGTGCCCTGCAATAGAAGCTTCTTAATAAATGATTGCTGAAGAACTGATTGAAAGTTGAACTGTACTTCGGGGCTCTATTTCACCCCTACAAAAGCTGGAAAATGAGTATTTAATAAGGAAATTGTAAATTCATGTTCTAGTTTGGAGCAATTGAGTTTTATTTCCCCTACAGCACCTAATACCTTTGGGATCTACAAACTAAGATTTCAGTAAATACAGTATTGATTGGCTTAAAGTAAATACTATGGTTTCTTTCTAAAAGACCAGGAAAACTCACTTGTAAAAGGTTTCCGTTTAAAACAATTCTACTATTTGTCAAAATTTTCATCTATTCTCAACATAGTTTCATTTCAAACTAGATTTAGAGTAGCAAAGCATATGACTTTTACGTTGGAAAGCATGAGAAGGATATGAAAGTTTTCTATATTCCTTCAAAATGCCTGTTTTGAAAGGCTTCTGTACATATAAGCTATTGGAACTTGTCATCATTTCAACTATCTCCTATAAAGATGAGAATCAGTAAGATTTAGAGCATTTCTTGCATTGCATAACACATTTTAGTAAATACTTAAAATGGACTTCTTTGTCATAAAGAGCCTAACAAGTAAATTATAGTACTAGATCACAATTTACCAGAAGTGTCTCAGCAGTCTTGAAGACGGGGCAGATACACAGGACTCCCCAGCTTGCCTTCTGTGTGGTTTTACTTTAGTTTACAATCCAGAAGACTAGTGATTAAATCTAGAAATTCTGGTTTGGGATTCTAAAATATCACTATAACGAGAATCTTTCTGTTAGGTAGATAGCGAGGGATTCCGGGTCTCCTAGGGATGAAAGTGGGTGCCACCGTGATTCACCCCCCAAATGGGCTTTCTGAGAGGATCATGGGAGATCTGCATGCACAGTAAGACTTGGGTCATGCAACTCCTGACTGTCCAATCAAAATGGTTCCATGGTCACATCTGAGCCACAAGGGAGGTCCCAATCCGGGCACTATAAAACAAGACGCAGACCATAATAACCAGGCTCTTTTTATCTGTGCGCTTCCTTTGGCTCTCCCTTTGCTGCGACAATGGGTCTGGTTGTCATTTCTGGCGTATGTATCATGATGCTCTGTAAACCTATATCTTGCTCTTGCCTTATACTCCTGTCCTTCTCTCCTCAATAAACCTCATTTTCATGCTTACCTTATTTTGATGCATCTGGTCATTCATCGGCCATGAGTGCATCAAGAACTGACATTTTCATACTAAAACCTGACATTTCTGTATTTGGGATACCATTATTCTGCCCCATTGAAAGGAGACAGAATGGAGTGGCCAGGAATGGCCAAAAATATCTGCAAGGCTATTTGTTCTAAATATCTCCCTTATACATGTCAAAAGGTAGAGACTCATTTGAGTTAACATTCTTATTTTATAAAACATTGAGAGAAAGAATCGTATCTTTTAGTCATATGACAATCTAATACCTAGCTGAGATCTGCAAAAAAAAAAATGAGAGAAAATGAGAGTTTCAGAGAAGGCTGGTGTTGCAAGAGGGTGGTAATTGTGAATTAAAATAAAATCTTAAGCCACCCAGCTGACCGAGTGGACCCCCTTTTGGCCCAAGGGACCTCAGAAAAACCCTAAAGCTGAATTGCTGGCCATGAGAAGGGAGGTCAGACATGCCTCATCATGCCCCTGCTCCCTTTTGGAGTTACTTTTTGTAATAATAAAATAAAAAGTCATTAGCAGGCCTAAGGCCATGTAAGACAAAGGTTGATGACCACATCTGCAGGTCATCAATTTACTTAGCAGATCACTTGAGTCTTGTGTATATCTAGTATATGTCTGGTAGCTTGTCTTTGATTAACATATACTGAGACTTATTTTAACCTAAAAGATTCCAAGCCTTTATACAAAGCTTCATTTCTTTAACTAATTACAAATCAAAGAATCTTTAAACCCACCTATAACCTCTAAGTCCTTGCTTAGAGATGCCCTGCCTTTTCAGGCCACATCAATGTTCACCTTCTATGTATTATTGCTCTATGAATTTATGTGTAATTCCTGTCTCCCTAAAGTGTGTAAAACCAAACAATAACCCAACCACAGTAAGACCACTTGCTCAAGGCTTCTTGGGTGAAGCTCTCCGGGCCACAGTCACACATATTCAGCTCACAATGAACCTCTTTAAATTATTTTACAGTTTAGGTTCTTTTCTGTTGACGTGTTACAATGAAAAACTATCAACAGGAGATCTCTGTGAATCCATGATTAGGACTAAAAAATTGCTTGGAAGCAGGGGACGGTAGAAGAAAAGTGGCTGAAAAAATTGTAGAGGAGGCGCAGTGGCTGTCCAAAGTCCATTCCAAATCTTGTGTTTTGTGGCAACAAAGTTGTTGGGAGGATTGAAATCAGCTTCAAAGGTGGATTCTAAGTATTTTAAAGCAACTGTTCTCAAAATGTGGTCCTAGACCAGTACTATTCACCTTACCTAAAAGTGGTTGGAAATGCAAATTATTCCCTGGCCCTACCCTAGCCTTTCTGAATCAGAGACTCTGGGGATAGGGTCCAGGCTCAATAAGCCTCCAGGTGAATCTGATATCTCAAACTTGAGAAACAATGGTTTAAGCCCATCGTGGTAATCCAATCCTCTCAGACAATGAAACAGTTCAGGTCAAACACCACGCAGATTTTCCCAGCAACAATTTTCAGTTCAGGACTGACTGCCTGGTCTAAGCTGACCTCTCCTGACTGAATAGAAGATTTCTCTCTGTGTCTCCCCAAGAAATGAATAATTTACCATTTAGCCACAATGGCCACAGCAAGAGAAGGAATAAAGCTTAGAAGGATGCTGTCTCAGTCTGCTTGGGGCTGCTGTAACAGAATATCTGAGACTGGGTAATTTATGATGAACAGAGGTTTATCTCGTACAGCTCTGCATGCTGGGAAGTCCAAGTCACATGTGGTGAGGGCCTTTGTGCTGCTTCATCTCATGGCAGAAGGTGAAAGGGCACGAGAGAACGTATGCACAAGAGAGGAAGGAAGGGGGCTGAACTCATCCTTTTATCAGAAACTCACTCCCGCAGTAACTATGAATAAACCACTCCTGCGAAACAGCAATTATCAATTCATGAAGGAACAGCTGTCATGACCTAATCACCTCTTGAAGGCCCTGCCTATCCACATTGTTGCACTGGGGATTTAGTTTCCAACACGTGAGCTTCGGGGGACACATTCAAACCATACCAGATGCCTATTCTTCAAATGGTAGAGGACATATGAAGGACAATGGTAGAGAGAACCGTATGTTCAGTGACATTATGGACCCACAGGGTCAACCAACCTAAAGCCTGCTCTACCCATGAACTCTTCATAGCCAAGCAAGTAAACCTCCTCCTTGTTTAGCCTTCGTAGGACAGATTTTCTGGAGTGTTTCCTCACTGATGGAGGCTGCAAATTTCACTGCTTTGCAAGTGTCACTACTTCTGCTGGGGAGTCTGATGTCAGCAACCTGAAGTCAAATGCCCAGCATGCAAGTGAAAAGTCAACAGCATTGTGGGAAAATAGAATTCTAAGTAAAATGATAGGTGTGAAATTTAACAAGACAGCCCCAACTGTACTACAACAACCAATAGGAATTGGTATAATTCATAGTCAAGCTTCCACATCTCTAACTACAGAGTTTGAAACAGATTTCGTAAAACTAGACACACACACACCCCCACACACTTTCTCACACTGGTATTTCCTTCGTAGAGTAAAAAATCTAGGATAAGAACACAGAAGGAAAACTAAAGGCAACTTTTATCTGTTCTTCCCCTCTACTTACTTCTACAAAATGAGGTAAAATTGCCTGAATGGCTTCTGATAGGGTGACCAACTGTCCCTGCTTACTCAGGACTGAGAGGTTTTCCAGAACTTGTGCCTTTCAGAGCTAAAACAGTGGCAGGCACACCAGGACGGTTGCTCACTTTGTGGACAAGTCTTGGACAAGAATCTAAATCAAGTAGAGTAAAAATTTACTCTTCACTATATGTAAGGAGAGCCAGGCGAAATGAAAATAAGCATCATGTAGTACTAACACCCGGTTACAGCCTTCCCCATATTAAGCGTCGACATCACTTGCATGACTGTATCTAAATTAGCTTTCTTGGTTGGACTTGCCAGGTGTAGCCTCTTGGGGAGCTCTCCGGTGGAAAATTGAGGGTACTTTCAACTTCCTTCAATTTATCTTTTTGTAACCATTTGAAATGCTCATTTTTCCCTGTGTGTTAGGTTAAATCCTATTCACATGAGAGCTCTTCGAAAAAACTCTAAAAGCCTACCCACCAAGAGCTCGCCCCCAAAAATTGTGCAGTTGGAAACTGAAACCCATTTCTGAAAGTATAAAAAGAAACCATGCAAATAGATGAAGCAGACTGGACACATACCCTCTTTCTGTCCCAGGTATTCTCCCCTTCCAACAACACATATGATGCACAGAGATCACTAAATAAAATTTGAATATTCTCCTTAGACCAGATAAGGATGCACAAAATACCGTAAGAACTCATTCCTTACAAAATGGTATAGTAAATCAGAGGCAGCATTGGAAACGACATGTATGTACCCAAACTCCAGAAAAATGTTGACTCTCTCCATGCCTAAAGCAACAGGGGAAAATTAATAGAAATGTTATATAAAAACAAAATATGAAACACTAGATTTATTTTGTATCAAAATTAAAATAAACACCAAAATAAATATTATGGCATTTAATTTTATCAGCATTAAGAAAACAATTTAGTTTAAAAACACTAACAGGAAGGAAAGAGGACTATTATGTTATTCCTACATAAACAGACAAATATTTACTTTCATGCTTCTGAGTCTTTTAACCTTCTCACCTGTTAGCAGACACACACTGTCCTGAAATTTGCTTTTGGTGTTGCTAGAGAATATCCATTGTATATAACTGCAAACACGGCTGCCGGTTTTGACATTTAAGGAGCAGGTGGTCTGCCTTGAAATGCCCCAGCATTCTATAACCTGACAGCTTGAGTCTCACACCTGGACAAAAGGGGGAAAAGAGTAAGTTAAATTTCCTGACCTCTGAAGTTTTCCAGAGGGAAAACTTAAGTGCATCCCAGTTGGTGATTGAGGGATGGAGAAAGAAGAAGGACAGAGAAGCTCTGGGGAGGATTAAGACAGCTCCTGTGACAGCTGCCCACAGGCACCACACTGGCCAAAAGCAGGATGACGACCAATCACCCCAAAGAATTAGGTGGCTGCAGCAGTGCTGCCAGCACTTGATTGAGAGATAACACTTCTTCAGTCTTAGAAATAAGAGCTGAAATAGGCCAACTGTCCTTCCTTCCTCTTTTAGGAGAATCCAGGTTATAAAAACAAAGCAATGTACTTGATTAATACAATAGGTCTCTTCTCTAATACTCTTGCTACACAGAACAAAAATGTTTAAGCACATCAAACTAAGCTTCCTCACTGAAGCACAAAATGATATCTAACTGATAAACGCAGGGTACAAACCTTAAGGATGTCATTGTATTTGACAACACTGTGTATTATTTTAGAGCTAATGAGCACTCTTCCCAGGACCAATGCATATATGTCATTCATTGTCCCTTGCAATTGCACAGCTAATATTTGTTAGCATACAATGTGACCAGCACTGTTTTGTTTTTTACTTACTTTTGGAATAGAAATATTTTTATTTTTTTAATTTTTAATTTTTTATTTCAGAATATTACTGGGATACAAATGCTTTGGTTACATAAATTGCCTTTGCACCACCCGAGTCAGAGCTACAAGCGTGCCCATTCCCCAGACAGTGCACACCACACCTGCTAGGCATGAATTTGCCCATCTCCTCCTTCCCCTCCCACCTGCCAGACACCTGATGAATGTTACTTCCATATGTGCGCATAAGTTCTGATCGATTAGTACCAATTTAGTTGTGAGTACATGTGGTGTTTGTTTTTCCATTCATGTGATACTTCACTTAGAAGGATGGGCTCCAACCCCAGGGTAAGACAAGAGGTAGCTCACCACTTTTTTTAATGGCTGAATAGTACTCCATGGTATACCTATACCACATTTTATTAATCTACTCATGTATTGATGGGCACTTGGGTTGTTTCCACATCTTGGCAATTATGAGTTTTGCTGCTATAAACATTTGAGTGCTGATGTCTTTTTCATAGAATGTCTTCTTTTCCTTAGGGTAAATATCCAGTAGTGGGATTGCTGGATCAAATGTTAGTTCTACTTTTAGTTCTTTGAGGCATCGCCATACTACTTTCCATAAAGGTTGTACTAGTTTGCAATCCCACCAGCAGTGTGTGAGTGTTCCTCTCTCTCCACATCCATGCCAGCATTTGTTGTTTTGGGACTGTTTGATAAAAGCCATTCTTACTGGAGTTAAGTGATATCTCATTGTGGTTTTCATTTGCATTTCTCTGATGATTAGAGATGTTGAGCATTTTTTCATGTGTTTGTTGGCCATTAGTCTATCAGGTACTATTTTGTCTAATTTAAGCCTCAGAACAACGGAATGAGGTCTGGGTACTATAATTGTTATCCTTTAGCAAATAAGAAACCAATGGTATACAGATATTAGATAAGTTGCCCAAAGTTACCTCTCTAGTGAGTGGCAGAGCTCGATTCAAACCCAAGCAGTCTGGCTTGGTTATCCACACTCCTAAACCACTATAACACACTGTTTTCCTGGTGAGAAACAACTCAGTTTTGCTCAAAGCTATTCACAAAAACACTCAGCTTTTAGAAAATGGTGTAAGATGTTCCTTACACTTCTAATTGGTTGCTTTTCAATCTGTCAGAGCGGAAGCCACCTTGGATGGGCACCAAAACGCCCTTCTCTCTGGGTCAAATTTTCCTCTTCTTTTCCCCCCTGGCTCTCCCAGCACTGTGCTCCCACTGCCCTTGGTAGCTGAGGCTCAGGTGGCTGTTTACACCTCATTCCAAGCCTAGGGGGACTAATTTGACTCCCCGTGCTGGGGGTATGGAGGTGAGGCTCACCTTCTTCAGGGTGAAACATCTACAGGACAAATAAACCTCAGTCTTGCTTCTGTTAATTGCTATGGCATGAGTTTGAAGAGTTGAGCGTGTGAAAACACTCTCCCACCCGGTGCCAGTGAAGAGAAAGGAAATGGAAAGGAAGAAATAATGAAACCCAACCTGTAAACACAAAAAACTGTACCCGCAATTTCAACAGATGCAGAGTCTCCTTGAACCCCTGCTTTAGGGCAACACTGTGTAAAAGACAACTTTTTAATGAAAGAAATGTTTGCTTATTCTTGAGAAGAAATCGCCTGTTTGGCAACAGCTGCAGGGGGAAAGCAGCACACTGATTTGTTCAACTGTATTTCATAAGTGCCTCCCAAGAGAAGATCTGTGGACCTGGCAGCTGACAAGGAGGCACTGAGTATGTCCCTCTGCATGGGCCTTAGCAAGGGCAGATATCAAATAGATCCCTAAGAAACATCCTTGCTGTCTGCCTGTCTGAACCATGCTGGGGGACACTGGCCTATATGCCTGGACTTAACTACTAGCTCTTCCTTTTCCAGTCTGTTGCTCTGGTATCTTGATTAGCCAAATCCTTTCTGTTGCTCTCGGTTTTCTCATTTGTAAAATGAGGGCTTCAGTCCAATGATCCTTAAGATTCCTTAAGGCTCTGTGATCATATACTGTTGGCTGTACTGTTGAGAGAACTAATGAGATGAACTTAAAAGACTCCTTGGGGTTGGTCCTTGGACCAGATCATCCTCAGAGTACACCTCAACCTGCAGGAGAGACAAATCCTGGCCAGCAGGAAACTCAACTAAACAATCCCCAGCTTTTGTTTGTACTCCCTTGAATGCACCGGGCAAGATGGCAAGTGTGCTGTCCAGGACAAAGCACGTCACTGCCGTCAACAAGCAAGCTTTGTTTCGCCATTAGTACAAATAAGAACCAGAAATTAAACAGACGCCAGGCCCTGGCACAACATTCAGGGTGCTCAGTTGCCAGGGCCTGAGTGTTCCTGCCACCCTCACAGCCTCAGTCTGATGCATTTAACATTGTCTTCCTTGTCTGCAAAAATAAACAAGCAGTTGTGTCCTGAGAGGGAAATGTACTAGTTCACATCACATAGCACTAGGGCCTGGGCTAGGATTAAACAAACAGGTGACTAGGACACAGAATTTAAGGAGGTACGGTCATGTAAGTTCTGGTCCTGCCCTTGTGGGACCCTGACAGTGAGCAAGAGTCTCCTTAAATTCTGCACCCTGGGTGCCAAACTCTGAGATCATGCAAGTGCAGATTCCAAACCTGCAAGACCTTGCCTCCTTAAATTTCGTGCCCTAGGCACTTTTCTTGTCTCATCCTGGGCCAAGCCCTGGTGCTATGTGATGTGAACTAGTACATTTTTCTCTAAGGACACAACTGCTTATTTATTTTTGCAGACAAGGAAGGTAACATTAACTGTATCTGGTTGAGTCTAGGAGGGTGGCAGGAACACTCAGTCCCGGGAAGCTAAGCACCCTCTGTGTTCTGCCAGGACCTGGCGTCTGCTTCCTTCCTGCTTCTTATTTGTTCTGAAGATCAAGAAAATTCACCTAGACCCAGCCCTGCATGGTGCACTGGGTGCATTTACTCAGCACAAATCTGTGGACTTGAACTTCCTCACCCATCTTCACCTGTTATTACTCTTGATCATCATTTCAATCAGCTGGTCAAGGAAATTTAAGAAGCAAATGGGGCTCAACTCAAATTCATTTTTCCAAAACCTAAAATAGTGATTCTTTCATTTTAATGTGCCGCAAAATCACTTGCAAGATGTCTTAAAAATGCCTAGTGCGCCTACATTACTGTGCTGGGGCTGCCATTACAAAGTACCACAGACTGGGTGTCTCAAGCAACAGAAATTTATTTTCTTACAGTTCTGGAGAATATAAATCCAAGATCCAGGTGTAGGCCGTGTTGGTTCCTTCTAAGGCTTCTCTTTTTGGCTTGCAGATGGTTGTCTTCCTCCTCTGTCTTCATGATCGATCTTTCCATGTATCTGTATCCTAATCAACTCTTTTTAGGACACCAATTATATTGGATTAGGACTCACCCTAATGTTCTCGTTTTAACTTAATCACCTTTTCAAAGTCTTATCTCCAAGTACAGGCACATACTGAGGTACTGGGAGTGAGGGCTTCAACATATGAATTTGGAGGGGTCACAATTCAGCCCACTTCATCACCTCACTCCACTCCCAACATTTTGCTCCAGTAAATCTGAGATGGGGCCAAAGATGTTTTATGGATTTCCTTTTTTTTTTCCCCCACAAGCACCCTGTGATTCTGACAACACAAAATACAGTTTGAAAGGAATGTTAGGCTTATTTCCCTGAATTCCCTTAGGCAACACTCCTCATTTCCTTTCCTACTTCCTATTTTCACGTGTCTCTCGGGCTTAGTTTCTCCACCCATCCATACATTTGGGTTTTTGTTCTCTTCCTTATAGTTTCAATCAATATCCAATGTCTTTAACCACTTCTCTGAAGGTGGCACACAGGAGCTAATGAAACCAAATTCATCAAGAGAAAAAACCTAATTTGTCTTTGTGTTTTTACCTCTGTGGCTGAAAAGTAGAATCAAAGTAAATAAAACTTGGACCAAATGAGAGAAACCAAGTTCCCAATACATCTTTAGGACCAGGCTTCTTTCTCCCAACATAGGAGATGCTGTAGATATCGTAAAGAGAAGTTACTAGCAAGATTCCTGAGAGATCAGAAATCTCCACATGATTAAATACAGTCCCTGGCCTGGAGCCCTCCAGACATGCTGGCCCCTGAGGAGTCCCACAGGAACACCTAAGGAACACCAAGAACTTGTCTCCAGCTCCCAGTCAACTAAACCAATGGCAGGGCACCACCAGCAAGGAAACACACACCAGTTCCAGCCAGATGGCTTCTCTCAGCTTCAGTGCACACTGACTGCAGGAATTCCAAGAGAACACTTTTCCAAGAGACTCCACAGATCCTGTGCTTCCAGTTTGGCTGCAAACTGCTAGAACAGCACTTTTCCAGCTGGCAGTAACCCAAAGTCAAAAGCAAAACACCCAACCCAATGACAAATTTTCCCCTTGAAATTTTTGAACAGAAGTCTATAAATTAATCAGAATCTAAAAGCACTTTTCAGTTTGGCTTTTAATAACACAATCACATCTAGAGACATTATATTTCCTTTCCTCTCAGTCAGACTTATCTCTTCACCCCACAGCATTCCACCCACCGCACAGCTTACTCTGTGAAAGCATTTTATATGACTTTCCAAAAATGTAAATGTAAGAATCATTTATGATTTCAGACTTTGTCTGTTTCTATCAGATTTTTTAAAAAATGTTTATAGTGTTTTGATAAGGAAAATCAGAAGCAAAACCACAAACAAGCCAAAAACTATTTCTCATTTAGCAACATGAGATATTAAGATGTGGCATTTGATAAAATTTAGTGTATGTATCAAGAGGTTTTCTCAAAGAGATTTATTTTCTCAATTCAATCAATGTCTGTTTGAGATAAGGACAGAAAGAGCATTTCAAGGATGTCCTCAAGGCTTCATTGAAAAAGACCCAAGTACTCCAATTTATGAGAAGCCATCGACAGAGTTGGTTCAATTGGAAAAGTAATCTCCTTCAAGGATATCAATATTTTATAACCCAAGACAATGGCAAAAGACAAAAATGTTACTTCAGTAGAAGCAACATTATCATGAACCAACTAATAACCTAAGGTTACCCTTTTTCCAGAAAATATATGTCCAATTTATAATTTGCCAATCCCAAAATTGTCTCATCAGTCATCTATAATTGCATATGCAGCCAGAGAACTAGTTTGAAAAATAGTTATAGGCTTTTCTCCTTTTTCTTTCCCCTCTTTCTACCTTTGAAGGGGGTTGTGATGACCAGCACAGCAGCACCCATGTGGAAGCCAACAAGATATATGCATGGTCAGCAAGATGGCTGACTAGAAGTGGCTAAAACCAGTTCCCCTCACAAAACAGGACCAAAACAATAAATAAACAACTATGTCAACTCCAGTACCTAAAGGAGAGTGCTAGAGTACAGCATAGGAGTTGAGAACCCCTATGAAGCATAAAAACTCAGGATGGCAGCATTAAGAGGAAAATGAAGCACCCTGCCCCTGCCACCCCATCTCCCCAGTCAGGATTGTCTCAAGCCAGAAGGAACTTCTTTTTATAAGAAAAAGGTAAGGAGGAAGTCTCCAGCAACCCTTATTACCATATTGTAGACACCTATAGTCTTTGCTACTGGAGAGTCCTGCAGTCATCACAAGTCCTGAGCCTAGTTTAGGGAAATGCCTAGAGTTCACATGGCTGCATTGCTTCAAAAAGCCCATGTTGTGTCCCCTCAATCCCTGTGACCCAAGCTTCTATGGCATGACACCATCTTGAAACTGTAGCTACTGCTAGAGTGTACCAACACACCATACTCAATCAATAACTTAGAACTGGACCCATCTAAAGGAAAAGTATTTCCCTATGAAAGCTGTTCCATAAAATTAGAAAAAGGTAACTGTTACACTAGATGTGTAGATATTAATGTAGGAACATGAGAAACATGAAAAAGTAAAGAAACACAACATCACTGAAGGAACTCAATAATTCTCTAGTAACTAACCCCAAAGAGAAGGAAGTCCTCACCTATCAATAATAACCCTGCATGAAAATGGATTAAATTGTCCAATTAAAAGATATAAAGTGATGAAAAGAATAAAAAAAATTAAGACTCAACTCTAAGAAACTCAACTACAAGAAACTCACTTCACCTGTAAGGATATACATAGACTGAAAGTGAAGGGTTGGAAAAAGGTATTCCATACAAATGGAAACCAAAGCAAGCAGGAGTATCTATACTTAGATAAAAGAGACTTTAAGTCAAAAACTGTAAAAAGAGACAAAGAAGATCATTACATAATGATAATAAGATCAATTCAGAAGGAAGATACAATAATCATAAATATATATACATCCACACTGGACCAACCAAATATATGAAGCAAATATTATTAGGTCTAAAGGGAGAGATAGACATGAATACATAAGAGGACAGAACTTCGACACTCCAGTTTCAGCAATAAATAGATAATCTAGATAGAAAATCAACAAAGAAAATTGAATTCAAACTGCACTCTAGACCAGATGGACTGAACAAATATTTACACAACATTCAAATTTTTCTCAATGGCATATGAAACATTCTCCAGGATAGATTATATGCTAGGCCACAAAACAAGTCTTAACAAATTTAAGAGGATGGAGATCATGTCAAGTATCTTTTCTGGCCACAATGCTATAAAATTAGAAATCAATGACAAGAGAAACTTCAAAAACTTTACAATACATACAAATTATGCTCCTAAATGAACAATGGGTCAATAAAAAAATTACAAGGAAAATTTAAAAATTTCTCGAGACAAAAATTGAAAACAACATGCCAAAACCTATGGGATAAAGAAAAGCAATTCTAAGAGGGAAATTTTGTAACAATAAATGCTTATATCAAAAAAGAATAAAGATCTCAAATAAGCCACCTAATGTTACACCTCAAAGAACTAGAAAAACAAGAACAAACTAAACTCAAAATTAGTAGTAGGAAGTAAATAATAAAGATAATAGAAGAAATAAATAAAATAGAGACTAGAAAAACAGCACATAAGGTCAAAAAATGAAGAGTTGGTTTTCTGAAAAAAATAAACGATATTAACAAATCTTTAGCTGGACTAAGAAAAAAAGAGAGAAAATTCAAATAAATAAAATCAGAGGTGAAAAACAACCACATTACAACTGATACCATAAAAATACAAAGGATCATAAGAAACTATTATGAATAATTATATACCAACAAATTGGATAACCTAGATGAAATGAATATATTCCTGGACATATGCAACCTAACAAGATTGAATTATGAAGAAACAGAAAATATAAACAGACCAACAATTATAAAAATTGAATCACTAATAAAAAGTCTTCCATCAAAGAAAAGCCCAGGACCTGATGGCTTCACAGATGAATTCTACCAAACATTTAAAGAAGACCTAATACCAATTCTTCTCAAACTCTTCCAAGAAAAAAAATTGAAGAGAAGGGAATACATTCAAACTAATTCTAGGAGGCCAGCATTACCCTAATACCAAAACCGGACAAGGACACAACAAAAACAACAAAAAGAAAGCTACAGGCCAATATTTCTGAGGAACACAAATGCAAAAATCCTCAACAGTCTACTAGCAAACCAAATTCAACAGCACATGAAAAATCATTTAGTATGATCAAGTATGATTTATCCCAGAGATGCAAGGGTGGTTCAGCATACACAAATCAATAAACATGATACATCATATTAACAGAAAGAAGGACAAAACCCATATGATCATTTCAATAGACATAGAAAAAGCATTTGACAAAATTCAACGTTCCTTCATGATAAAACCTCTCAACAAATTAGATATAAAAGGTACATACCTCAATACAACAAAGTCTTTACATGGCAAACTCACAGCTACCATCATACTAAACAGGGAAAAGTTGAAAGCTTTTTCTCTGAGACCTGGAACAAGACAAGGATGCCCATTTTCCCCACTTTATTTAACATACATAGTGCTGGAAGTTCTAGCCAGGGCAATCAGGATAGACAAAGAAATAAAAGGCAATCCAAATTGTAAAGGAGAAAATCAAATTGTTTCTGTTTGCAGACAACATGATCTTACAGATAGAAAACCCTAAAGATTCCACCAAAAATCCTGTTAAAACTAATAAACAAATGCAGTGAAGTTGGAGGGTACAAAATTATCATTCAAAAATCGGTGTTTCTGTATGCTAATAATGAAATATCTAAATAAGAAATTGAGAAAACAATCCCATGTAGAATAGCCACAAAAAATTAAGATACATACAAATAAATATAACCAAGGAGATGAAAGATTGCTACACTAAAAATTATAAAACATTGATGAAAGAAATTGAAGAGGACACAAATAAGTATCCTACATTCATGGATTAGAAGAATTAATATTATTAAAATGTCAATACTACCTAAAGTGATCTACAGATTCAATTCAATCCCTATCAAAATACCAATGACTTTTCACAGAAATAAGAAAAAAAATCCTAAAATGTGTATGGAGCTACAAAAGACCTTGAATAGCCAAAGCTATCTTTAGCAAAAATAACAACACTAAACAAACCACCTGACTTCAAAATATACTACAAAGCTATAGTAACCAAAATGGCATGGTACTGGCACTAAAACAGGCACATAGACCAACAGAATAGAGAGCCTAGAAATAAATGTACAAATCTACAACCAACAGATTTTTGACAAAGATACCAAGAACACACACTGGGGTAAAAACAGTCCTTTCAGTAAATGGTACTGAATAAATTGGATATCTGCATGCAGAAGAAGAAAACTAGATCCCTATTTTTCACTATATACAAAAAAAAAAAAAAAACAAATCAAAATGGTTTAAAGATGTGAGATATATATATATATATATATATATAGTGTAGTATTACACTACACTACATGTAGTATTAATACTACTCTGTCATTTGCAGCATCCTGAATGGAACTGGAGAACACTATCCTAAGTGAAGTTATCTTAGGAATGGAAAAACAAATACCACATTGTTCTCACTAATAAGTGAGTGCTAAACAATGGGTATAAATGGTCATAAAGTGGTGTAAAGGACATTGGAAACTAAGAAGTGGGGAGAGGGAAGAGGGGTAAGAGATAAAATTTACCTATCAGGTACAATGTGCATTATTTTAGTCATGGATACACTAAAAGCCCTGACTTCAGCATTATAGAATTCATCCATGTAACAAAAACACTTATACCCACTTAATATTTTGAAATAAACAATTATTTTTAAAAAATTAAATAAATACTCAAAACTATAAAACTACTAGAAGAAAATATAGGGGAAATGCTTCATGACATTTGACTAGGCAAGGATAGTTCTAGATGAGACCTCAAAAGCACATACAATAGATAAATAGAATTACATCAAGCTAAAAAGCTTTTTGCATAGCAAAGGAAACAATCAACAAAGTGAGGAGGCAACCTACAAAATAGCAGAAAATATTTGCAAACAATCCATCTGACAAGGGATTAATAACCAGAATATATAAGGAACTCAAACAACTCAACAGCAAAAAAAATAAAAATAAAAAAAATAAACAATCCAATTTAAAAATTGGTGAAAGAACTAAAGAGACATTTCTCAAAAGAAGATATACAAATAGCCAATAGGTATATGAAATAATGCTCCAACATCGCTAATCATCAGAGAAATGCAATCAAAACCACAAGGAGAAAAAAAAAACCACAATGAGATACCATCTCACTCCAGTTAAAGAGCTATTATCAAAAAGATAAAAGATAAAACGTGTTGGAGAGGGAGTGAAGAAAAGGAAACACCTACACACTGTCACTGGGACTATAAATTAACACAGCCATAAGCACAACAGTATGAAGGTATTTTAAAAAATTAAAACTAGAGCTGCCATAGAATACAGCAATCTCATAGAAAGAAAATTAGTATATCAGAGACCTATCTGCACTCCCATGTTTGCTGCAGCACTATTTGTAATAGCCAAAATATGGAATCAACCAAAGTGTCCTAAAATAGATGAATGGATAAAGAAAATGTGGTATATATACACAACAGAGTACCATTCAGCCATTAAAAAAAAGAATGAAATCCTGTCATTTGTGACAACATGAATAAACCTGGAGGACATTATGTTAAGTAAAATAAACCAGGCACAGAGAGGCAAATATTGCATGAGCTCACTTATATGTGGCATCTAAAAAAAGCTGATTTCACAGATGTAGAGAGTGGTTAACAGAGAACCGGGAAAGTAGAGGGTAAGGAAGGAGGGAATATTGAGAGATTGATCAACGGGTACAAAATTACAGTTAAATAGGAGGAATAAGTTCTGGTGTTCTATTGCACAGTAGGGTGACTATAGTTAATAATGAGGTATATTTCAAAAAAGCCAGAAGAGAGAATATTGAATGTCCTTACCACAAATATATGATAAATGTCATAAATATGTTAATTACCCTAACTGATCACAGCACAATGTATACATGTATCAAAACATCATATCATACCCCCTAAATATGTACAATTATCACATATCAAGTAAAAATTTTTTAAAGGAGATATATGAATAGCATAAAATGAATATCACATTAAGCCTGGTGGAGTCAAAGGACAGAAACAACCTGGGTCCTTGACATCACTGAGCTGATAAACCAGCTCTGAGAACCACCTGTCTGCAGACTGCTTGTTCATTAGTCGATGAAATATCATACAATTTAAGCCAGTGGTTCTGCAAGTGAGGCCCCAGACCAGCATCGGCATCAACATGAACTTGTTAGAAATGCAAATCTGGGGACACCACCCTGGACTTGCTGAATGACAGACTCTACAGGTAAGGCCCAGCAATCTGTTCTTTAGCAAGCCCTCCAGATAATTGTGACCCAAGCTACAGGTTGAGAGCCACTAATTTGAGCCATTGTTAGTTGTGTTTTTGGTTATTTTCAGCTGAAAGCATTCCTGATTAATATAAGCAATTATGTCAAATCTCAATAAATGTGGTTTGTTTATTACACAGAATTTTTCTTCTAACAGTAATTATCACTCTGTTACAGAGTCATGATTTACTCACAGTGCACATAAATGTCAGAGAAAATGCTCCGTCTTTATTTCTTTAGTAAATGCTTTCTATTCCTTACCAATCCCTATATTGCTAAATGGTGTGCATGCACACATGTGCATGTTCACATACAACTCAGAAGAGCCAATCAACATTTTGGTCTTTTCTGGTTGAAATAATCTCTTGTTAGTTCAGTCTGTTCAAAGTCAAATCCCTACCAAAGCTGATTTTACAACACCTTTTGAATTTTTCAGCCTCTTTGGCAGTAGTCTTAGTCTCTCTAAGCATCCTCTCCTGAAGGTGCGTGGCTCATATGACTTTTTGGCAATGGTGGGAAAGGGTCCCAAATCCACAGTAGCTTCTGGCTCCTACAATCTCTGGGCCAATGTCCCTCGTCCACCTGACCATGCTTCTACTGATGACATGTATGGCTGATTTTTTGGCTGGTGTAACCCAGAGTTTTGTTCCTCTGGCTTTGGGCCTTACGTTTTGGTGCTTTCTGTCTGCCTGACTCCCCTGAGATCTGTGGTCTTTGCAATCCTTTGGAGTCTTGGATATGTAAACCCTTGGAGGTGCTTCACCCTCCTCATAGGGTCTGGCCTTGGTTGCAGTGTTCCATCTCTCCACCCCAGCAGGCCAACTGGTCCGAAATCTCTAGTGGGAGTATTCTAGAGATTTTGAGTCCTATTCATGCCATGAATGACTCAGGAAAGCTAAATCCCATCTTCATCTTTTTTTTTTTTTTTGAGACAGAGTCTCACTCTATTGCCCGGGCTATAGAGTGCCGTGACATCAGCCTAGCTCACAGCAACCTCAAACTCCTGGGCTCAAGCGATCCTTCTGCCTCATCCTCCTGAGTAGCTGGGACTACAGGCATGCGCCACCATGCCCGGCTAATTTTTTACATATATTTTTAGTTGTCCAATCAATTTCTTTCTATTTATAGTAGAGACGGGGTCTCGCTCTTGCTCAGGCTGGTCTTGAACTCCTGACCTT
>CAUYRT010017099.1:0-45168 GCA_963574885.1 Lepilemur ruficaudatus
TGCCTGTAGTCCCAGCTGCTCCGGAGGCTGAGGCAGGAGGATTGCTTGAGCCCAGGAGTTTGAGGTTGCTGTGAGCTAAGCTGACGCCACGGCACTCACTCTAGCCCGGGCAACAGAGTGAGACTCTGTCTCAAAAAAAAACAAAACAAAACAAAAAAAAAAAACATACATCTTCGAATGAAGGAAATCACTTAAATTTTCTTTTTCCTGTAAAACATTCTTAGCTTTCCTTCTCTCAGTAGTATGGGAGATAAAATGAGTATAAATGTGAAAGTACTTTGATTTTCTAAGGGAAAGGAACCACGTACATTTTTCCTTTTCAGAGTTCCCTCTATCATAGAAGAGATTTTGGTGATGATACTATTGAACTATTTTCTTACTGTAAGGCTAAATTGCAGTTAAAATGTAGCTTTAAATTGTTTCCTTGGTAGTGTCTTGTTTCTGAAAAAAACATTTAGGAAAATGTGTCACTTAAACCGTGATACTTTGTAGAAAGTGGTTTTTAACAAGGGTGGCCAATATCATAAACAGATAATTATTATGCATAGAGGGAGAGAAAAATCATGATAAACCTATAGTAATTGTTGCTCCTAAAATTCTTGCATCTGCCAACCATTTTAACCTCATCATTAGCCCTCCTTGCCCCTCAACCAGGCATGCAAAGGCACAAACCTGATTGTATTCTTCTATCTAAATGCCCCTTCTTGGCCCTACCCTCCCTCAAAAAAAAAAAAAAAAAAAAAGGAAAAGTTACCCTTTGTCACCTGGCCAACTCCTGTTTTTCCATTCTTTTAAGATGGCAACAAACCCCATCACTCCCTGTTGGTATGTACTGTTCTCCTCCTCTCTTCCCTGGTTCTCTGTTTCCTTCCCCTGCTTTCCTACTCCCATTGCATTTTAAATAATCTTTTTTGTTAAGAAGACCTTTGATTTCCTCTTAGGTCTAAAGGTAGGCCATTCATTTCAGAGATTTTTAATAGATTAGTGGATGGGCCCTTGGGGGAGGTGCTAGGTGATGTTTGAGCTAAAATTCGAATGATGAGTAGGGATTTGCTGGGATGGGCAAGGGAGAACGTCTGGTATGTGGTTGGAAGTTAATGTTTGCAGCTCAGAGAGTGACCTGGGTTAGAGTTTTGGGAGCTAATAATATATAATGGAGTCCTTATCATCTGAGAGTTCATTATCTGAGCTTTTGAAATTATGAGGTTTTGTAGGGAAGAAAAATTCTCAAAACATAAAAAGTATTTATTGATAAGTTACCATTTTAAGAAATTAATCCTTCCCAAACTTTCTTCCCCATTTATATCGCCATCCTCTTGCTTTGACATAGGGGCTTGTTGATTATAATACTGTTTGAATTAGTTGCAAAGTCAAATTACATATCATGCCAAAAATGCAAGCATTTGTTTATCTGATGAAAATGGTTTATTTATTTATTTTTATGTATTTATTTTTTTTTTTGAGACAGAGTCTGGCTCCGTTGCCCAGGCTAGAGTGCCGTGGCATCAGCCTACCTTACAGCAACCTCAAAGTCCTGGGCTTAAGCAATCCTTCTGCCTCAGCCTCCTGAGTAGCTGGGACTACAGGCATGCGCCACCATGCCCGGCTAATTTTTTCTATATTTATATATTTTAGTTGTCCAGCTAATTTCTATTTTTTTTTTTTTTAGTAGAGACGGGGGTCTCACTCTTGCTCAGGCTGGTTTCAAACTCCTGACCTTGAGCCATCCTCCCACCTCAGCCTCCCAGAGTGCTTGGATTATTGGCGTGAGCTACCACACCCAGCCTGAAAATAATTCTGGAGTGTTCCTTCACATGCAAAACCATTGGCAAATGGGAATCTGACAGTGTGGTCCTTTTGGAATGAAGTAGCTGATGATCATTCATTGAATGAATATTGACAAAGAAGGTGATGGTGAGGAATCAGTCAGTGTTCATGGGGCAGATTGAGAAAGTTATCAGCAAAGGAGACTAAGAAGGAAGAATCAAAGGGGAAGAGAGACCCACAGTACAGTGTCAGGGAGTCTGCAGAGGAGGCAGATACCATGGAAGGAGTGGTCACCAGTGTCAAATGCAGCAGAAGTCAGAGAGACTGTTGATTAAAATGGTAGGAAGGCATTAGTGCTTTGCCACCGTGTTGGATTGAGAGGTGAATGAAGGGAAATACTATAAGGTATAGTTTCATTTATGTTTTTAAAAAATATGGATTTTTATATATATCATGTAAATATATAGAAAAAATCTAGAAAACTATACACTTAACAGTAACTTCTGGGGAGGAGAGTAGAACTGTGTGCTTGTATTGCAAGAGTTGGTATTGGTGAAATGGGTTTTTCTATTAATATATTGTAGGGTCCTCCCACTTTTTTTTTCTTTTTTTAAAATTTAAGCAATATCACAAATAGTATTGGAGCTTTAAAAAAGAAGTTATTGGGAAGTTAAAAGTAGAGCCATATTGTGGGCTATTTTATTAAAGACTTAATGTGACAGGGAAGGAAAGAATGAGAAGTTTAGACTTGGTCAGTTGGTATGTGTGTGCTCACATGCACGTGCGTTGGTGTAGATGTATATTTTAAGACGGTTGAAAGGTTGAAAATGCAAGAGAGAGGGGAGGAGCAAAATCCTAGCAGGTATGGGGAAGGAATTGGATGAGGTTCTCTAGAGCTTTAGAGTTTTAACAGTAGGAAGACCTCTTCCTATGGGAGACTCAAATGAATTTCTTTAGATTCTTGTGAATCACCAGGGTGTTTGTTCAAAAAAAAAAAAAAAGATTCAGTGGCCCAAACCCCAGAGATTTTGATTTGCTAGATTTGAGGTGGAGCTTGCTGTTGCAAAACCTCTGGCCAAAAACACTAATCATTTTATTTCATGAGCAGATTTGTTAGAGTATCTTCAAAAAGCAGTGGAAAAACAAACTGGGAAGTTCAGAGGTAGAAGAATTCTATTAAAGCTTTTTTATTATGAAATACATTATGCACATAAAAGAATATATATAACGTATATGCACAGTTTAATAGTTTTAAAAATAATAAACACCCATACTAAAGGACTACAACTCCTTGTTAACCAGGTTTCCACTAGCCTGAATTATGTGTTAATCTTCCCATGCCTTTTCTTCATAGTTGTATCACTTATGCATTCCTGTATTATTTAGTTTTGCTTGTTTTTAGATGTGTTTAGCTGTTTTATTTATCAAAGGAGAGTTGAAACATATCTGAGACATACCTTTTAATGTCATCTATAATTTACATGATTGATTATTCTTAAATTTTTGTTTTGCATATTGTTATTGGTAGTCTTTCAAGATTTTGGACTAGCTCTTTTCTGTTTCCTATTCCTAACCCAATTTATTTGCTGCTTCCTCCCCCTAATATTTGTATTGGTCCTGAAACTTTATATTGAACCATAGAGGCTGTTGGCCCTGATGTTCTCATTCCTTTTTCCCTTTCATAACCTCCCCTGGTGAACCTCCCTCCTCATCTTCTGAAAGAATGCTCCTCTTCCTTCTTGGTGCTTTTGTCCTTTTTGTCCCATTCCACTCCTGTTCCAGCATGAAATTACTTTTCTCCTGCATCTTCCCCACTGCCCCCCTCCTCCGTTTTATCTCTCCGGCTCTCCTCCTCTAGCAGTAGACAGTCATTTTGCTGTTTTATTTGGGCAGACCCTAATTTTGCCAGCTCAGCTGTTTTTCCCTCTCCTTCTGGCCCTGCTGTGCTTGCTGTATTATTCTCTGCTCAGCCTTAGTCCCTGAGGCTGTGTCCTTTGCTACAAAAGATGCTGCCATGTGTGGCCCTCCCTTGTCCCCTTCCTAACTTTTTGTTTTCTACAATGAAACTTTCCTGTTTATTTCGTTAGTCTCATTTATTTGCAAGTTTTAAAATACTCTACATTTTAGCTATTATCCTTCACCTGAAAGTAAGGAATGTCTGGCAAAAAAAAAATGCTAGATTCCCTCTGCTGTCTCACACAGGTAGTCACCCCCTTTAATTCCTGCAGTGTTTCTCAACTCAAACTATTTGGGTCTTATCCTTGGAAATGCTGTTTTAGTACTTCTACAGAGAGTCCTGGACATCTGTATTTTTAAAAAGTATTGTTTATAACATTGATAATATTATTCTACTGGTCAGTCATGGGGCTTTTTTGCTTATTTTTCTAAAATTGATTCTTTTTCTAATATCAAATTTTCTACTTTTTGTGAGCTATAATTGTGCTGCTGCACTCCAGCCTGGATGACAGAGTGAGACCCTGTCTAAAAATTAATTAATTAATTTCTGCTTTTTGGGATTTTATTTAAGTAACCCCTAAGGTATATCCAGCCTGAATTTGTGTGGAATTCTCCATCACATTAGCTTTTGGCACTATGTCTGTATAGTAGATTCTCATGAGGAATCCTCTGTAGTTTTTATAATTCCTACACAATATCAAAGGCTTGTTATCTTTTACTCCTTCAACAGATACAGATTACCATTTTACAGATGACGAAACCAAGCTGTGTCATTTGGGGCAAATTATTTTAGTAAGTAGGTAAACAAAGACCTCGGGTTGTCTGACTCCAAGGGCTCTTGATTGTAGGGTGGTCTGGCTCCTCCCCCTTTGTTTGTCCTTCCCCTACCTTTTCTGAGGTTTTGCTCTTCAGAGCTATGATGTAGCTTTAGATTTTTTCTAGTTCTCTCTTCAAAGTGTTGTTCGCATTTTCAGGTGTAGCTGATAGTTGCTGTGTGTCTGGCAAAATCTGAGGGAGAAAAAGGGAAAATGAATATTGATGGCTGCATGCTGTGACCACCTCCCTGAAGGCAGGATAGTGCCTGCACAGAGCTAGAGTTAGTGCCTCAGTAAATGATGAATGTGTACTAGATAGGCTCTGCTGGGTAGGCTGCATGCATTGACCAGTTCATTCCTCCTTGTTTCAAGAAGAATTTGAAGGCAGTTTAAATCCATATGTGCCATTTTCAGTTTTTTTAAGGTAAATAAGATAATGAGGGTATGTTAATTTTCTATTGCTACCGTAACAAACAACCAGAAACATAGCAGTTCAAATAACATGAATTTATCTTATTGTTCTATAGTTCAGAAGTGTGATGTGTCTCACTGGGCTAAAACCAAGGGTTCAGCAGTGTTGAGTTCCCTTCTGGAGAGTCCTTACTCATTCAGATTGTTGGCATACTGTATTTCTGTGCAGTTACAGGGCTGAGATCACTGTTTCCTTGCTGGCTGTCATCTGAGGGCTTTTCCCAGCTTCTAGAGTCCATCCACATACCCACATTTTGGCCCATGGCCCTCTTTTCCCCATTTTTATAGCCAGCAAACAGTAGGTCATGTCTTTCTCATGTCCCACCTTTCCGATTGTTCTTGGCTCGTCCTTTGTCTCTCTGATGCAGGAAAGTTTCTCTACTTTTAAGGATTCATGTGAGCAGATTGGATTTGCCTGGATAATCTAGAATAATCCCCCAATCTCAAAGTCTAATCTTTTTTTTTGAGACAGAGTTTCACTCTGTTGCCTGGGCTAGAGTGTAGTGGCATCAGCCTAGCTCACAGCAACCTCAAACTCCTGGGCTCAGGCGATCCTCCTGCCTCAGTATCCAGAGGAGCTGGGACTAGAGGAGCTGAAACTACAAGCACATGTCACCATGCCCACCTAATTTTTTCTATTTTTAGTAGAGACAGCATCTCAATCCCTCTCAGGCTGATCTCAAACTCCAGACCTCAAGCAGTCCTCCCACTTTGGCCTCCCAGAGTGCTAGAATTACAGGCATGAGCCACCGCACCAGCCGCAAAGTCTAATCTTAACCATATCTGCAAAGTTCCTTTGCCAAGTAGGGTAACATATTCATAGGTTCTGGGGATTAGGGTGTGGACATCTTTTGGAGGGCATTATTCTGCCTGCCAGGGACGGCTAAGGAGCAAATGGTAGAAACAGTAAAATAAAGTCAGAAGGGGCATTAATACCTGAAGTGCATGATATAAAGTTGCTTACACTTCTTTGAAATGGACACTATATTTAGCGTTAACCAGTGCAGAGAGACAACCCTACTCATTTACCCTAATTACAGTATCCATTATTTTCAAGAAGTATGTGCATGTATATGCTTATCTCCTAATATTGAATCTTGAAAGAAGCTTTTCTTCTGATTCCTTTTAAAAAGGATACAGTGTCATATAGTGAAAGAATGTAAATATATGTAATACAACTGTATTTATAGGATATTTTCTCTACTGGCGTAACAGGTTGAATCTGAGCCAGTAGTATCCATGAAGAAGACTCTATTTTGTAAGTGAGGAAAGGGAAACTAATTGTCACATCCTACAGCTAGTAACTGACCAAGCTGGAATATGAACCCAGGTCTTTCTGACTCCAAAGTCCATGCTGTCTCCCCCATATCATATATATTTCTTGATTCCTGTATATTCCATATCAGAACTCTTTTGTTGGCTTACTAACTTCTTGGTCAATGGAATTGCTGTGGGAGTACACAGCCCGCCAGTTCCGTTTATTAAACAGATAGGACCTCCGCTCATGCAAAACAGGGCATAACTGTCCTGTATGTTGATAAAACTAGGATAAAGTCCTTTCTCTGCTACTTACCAGCTTTATGACTATGGGCAACCTATTTAATTTTCCTAAATCTTGGTATCCTTATCCATATAATGGGAATGAATAAATGAGATCATGTGTTAACAGTGACTTGACTTGAATAAGAAATGGTTACCATTTTATCCTGCTGCTTTGAATGTTTCTATAATTTCCCCTAATGCATTTGAAAAACTAACCCAAATTTGACCACTGCTGGATCCTGTCTTAGTCATGCTGATCATAGCAAAAATAATTTTTTGCCTTCTGTGTGTTCTAATATGTTGATTTCCCCCATCCCCATCCTTGCTTAGCTTGCTCATTTTTGGCCAGCTGATACTTCAAGGAGTCTGTTATCCTTGACTCTATATTGTTTCTTTCCTAACCTGTGCTGGTGTTTTCTTTACTTACCGTATTTATATCTAGATGTTTTATGGAAAGTTTCTTACCTTATCAAGGTTGTTTATCAAGATTCATTTGACTCCAGGTATCTATACTTTTGGCAGCTTTTGCTTAATTTAGTGTATATGACCATCCAAATCCACTAATGATTTAGAAATACTCTTAGGATTTTGTTCTAAGGAGGGCCTGTTTGATTGCAAAGAACAGAAACCAACTAGCTCAACAAATAAGAATTATGATAAGAATTTAAAGAGGGCTTCTAGGAATCCAAGAAAAATGATGTAAGCAGATCTTGGGCTACTGACTACTCTGAAATTTTTATTTTCCTCCTGGCTTCTCTCTTGACCATTGAGTTATTTATAAAGGTGTGTTTAGGTTTTAAACATATATATTTTTTACAATCTTTTCATTATTGACTTCTGACTTTGTTTTACTAAGAGAACATAGACCGTATGTGTTGATTCTTCAGTGGTTGAGACTAATTTTATAGCTGAGTACTTTGTCAGTTTTTGTATGTGTTCCATGTGTTCTTGAAAAGTTTAATTTTGTGTGTGTGGTGGGTTCAGGTTTCTGTAATGTCCATGAGATCAAACTTGCTATTTGTTTGGATCATATTTTCTGTGTGGTCTTTTGTTTATCTCATTTTTGAGTTTTTGGGAAAGATGTTAAAATCTCCTATTATGGTAATGGATTTTTCTTGTACTTCTGTCAGATTATTTTGCCCCCCATAAATTTGGGGGCTAATTTGTAAGGTGTGCATCCTGGGCTCAGGAGCTATACATCTTACTGAGGAGTTATTCCTTTGTCATTGAGTTTCTCTCTGCTTTCTATTTAGTATAGTTTCTGGTACTCCAGTGTTTAATATTAATTTTGCATGTTTGGTTCCTGTGTGCCCAGTTTGTACTTTTTCAACTTTGTTCCTTTTATTTTTTGAATTAGTTTTATGTTGTTTAGGAAATAAACATTACACTTGGCTCTGAAACTTTTTTGTTCAACGTTATTTTGAGGGATTTATCTGTATTAATGCATTTTGCTCTATTTTATTGATATTAATTGCTAGGTTGGTTTAATTCTAGTTATGTTCTGTTGTTTGGCTATAGCACATTTTCCCCATTCTCTAACTTATAGAAATTTTAGGGGTGGTGGTTATGTTGTAAAAGACAATACTGTGTGGATTATCTTGTGCCTGCCTCCTTGAGCTGTGTGCTAGAGTTCTGGAAATATACCTTGTAGTGGAATTGTGGGTGGCAGGTATGTACACCTTCAGCTACCAACATATCTAAATCACTCTTCAAAGTAGTTACCGGTTGATTCTCACTCTAGTTCTGATTGTGTCACTTTTTTTTTTAAGGCCCGTGTTTTTTGTGTAGCCCGTTGCTATATATTTTAAAAAATTCTATCTTAAGAGTCTTTATTTTAACTGAAGAAATTAATGCTTTTATATGTATTGCAATCATTGATCAACTGGATTTTTTTTATTATCAGGTACCAGCCTGATCCAGTCAAATGGACAGGGATCAAGGTGTAGATCACAGACATGCCCATTCACCATGGGCTTTCAGGTAGAGGTAGGCATGTGTCCTGCACAGGAAGCAATGTGTTAGTCACATTTTCCATGCATGTGTAGTGTCACTGGTTCCTTGCAGGACAATGTAAAAAGAATGTATTGAAAAGAGAATACCCATCCTAACTTACTTGTGCTCATAAACAATTAATTTAAATTTTAGTTTTCTGTTTGTAAAACAGGTATAGTACCTGCTTAATGTACCCGGTAGTGTACCCAGAGCTCAAGGTTGCTTTTTCTCTAACTTTACAGATGTCTTTAAAATTTGTATCAGTCATTTGTTTCCTTCATTTATTTACAGTTGATATGTCAGTGTCACAGGTATATTGCACTGCTGCCCCAGCATTATTAAAATTGATGGAATACTTTCCCTTTTGCATTGTCCATCGTTAGCAATAACTACTATGCATCTAGGAGACAAATAATATGTTATTCTAAGTCATCTCTGGTTATTTTGTTAGGTTGGTGCAAAAGTATATGTGGTTTTGGGCCTATGAATTTTAAATCATTATAACTAGGCTCAAACACATCTTTATTAATCAAAATAGGAACCATTACAATCAACACATTTTTGCCAATGAGAAATAGTTTGCTTATTCCTGTAGTGTAAAAATCCATGCTTTGGGATTTGACAAACTCTGGAAAGCATTTTCTCCATCCTACTGATTGTGGAAGCATTTTCCTTGCAAAAAGTTGTCGAGATACTTGAAGAAATGTTAGTTGCTTGATGAGAGGTCAGGTGAATGTGGCAGATGATGAGGCAAAACTTCGTAGCCCAATTCATTCAACTTTTAAAGCCTTGCGGTCGGGTGCTGTCATGGAGAAGAACTGGGCCCTTTCTGTTGACCAATGTCAGCTGCGGGCGTTGCAGTTTTTGGTGCATTTCATCAGTTTGCTGAGCATACTTCTCAGGTGGAATGGTTTCTCTGGGATTCAGAAAGCTCTAGTGGGTCAGACTGGCAGCAGACCACCAAACTGGGACCATGACTTTTTTTTTTATTTATTTTTCTTTTTTTTATTTCAGCATATTATGGGGGTACAAATGTTTAGGGTACATATATTGTCCTTGTCCCCCACTCCCTCCCTGAGTCAGAGCTTCAGGTGTGTCCTTCCCCCAGATGGTGCGCATCGCACTCATTATGTATGTATATGCCTGCCCCCTCCTCCCCCCTCCCATCTGCCCAACGCCCGATAAATGTTATTCCTATATATGCACTTAGGTGTTGATCAGTGAAACCAATTTGATGGTGAGTACATGTGGTCCTTATTTTTCCATTCTTGGGATACTTCACTTAGTAGAATGGGTTCCAGCTCTATCCAGGAAAATGCAAGTGGTGGTATATCACCATTGTTTCTTATAGCTGAATAGTACTCCATGGTATACATATACTACATTTTATTAATCCACTCATGTATTGATGGGCACTTGGGTTGTTTCTACATCTTTGCAATTGTGAATTGCGGTGCTATAAACATTCTAGTGCAGATGTCTTTTTTATAGAATGTTTTTTATTCTTTTGGGTAGATGCCCAGTAATGGGATTGCTGGATCAAATGGTAAATCTGCTTATATCTCTTTAAGGTATCTCCATATTGCTTTCCACAGGGGTTGCGCTAGTTTTCAGTCCCACCAGCAGCATAGGAGTGTTCCTGTCTCTCCACATCCACGCCAACATTTATTGTTTTGGGACTTTTTGATAAAGGCCATTCTCACTGGAGATAAGTGGTATCTCATTGTGGTTTTGATTTGCATTTCCCTGATGATTAGAGACGTTGAGCATTTTTTCATAGGTTTTTTGGCCATTATTCTGTCTTCTTTTGAAAAGTTTTCTGTTCATGTCCTTTGCCCACTTTTTGATAGGGTTGTTTGATTTTTTCTTGCTGATTTTCCTGAATTCTAAATAGATTCTAGTTATCAGCCCTTTATTGGATGTGTAGCATGCGAAAATTTTCTTCCATTCTGTAGGTTGTCTGTTTGCTCTTGTGACAGTTTCTTTGGCTGTGCAGAAGCTTTTTCGTTTGATCAGGTCCCATTTATTTATTTTTGTTCTTGCTGTGATTGCCTTTGGGGTCTTCTTCATAAATTCTTTGCCTAGGCCAATGTCTGTAAGAGTTTTTCAAACATTTTCTTCTAGAATTCTAATAGTTTCACACTTTAAGTCTGTTACTTACTGCGAGTTGATTTTTTGAGAGGTGAAAGCTGTGAATCCTGTTTCAGTCTTCTACATGTGGCTATCGAGTTTTCTCAGCACCATTTATTGAATAAGGATTCTTTTCCCCAGTGTATGTTTTTGTCTGTTTTGTCAAAGATTAGATGGCTATATGAGGTTGGTTTTATATCTGGGTTTTCTGTTCTGTTCCACTGGTCAGTGTCCCTGTTCTGATACCAGTAACATGCTGTTTGAATTACTGCAGCCTTGTAGTATAGTTTGAAGTCTGGTAAATTGATGCCTCCCATTTTGTTCTTATTGCCTAGGATTGCTTTTGCTATATGGGATCTTCTCTGGTTCCATGCGAAGCATAAAATTATTTTTTCTATGTCTATGAAAAATGATGTTTGTATTTTAATAGGGATTGCATTGAATCTGTAGATCACTTTGGGTAGTACAGACATTTTAACAATGTTGATTCTGCCAACTCACAAGCATGGTATGGTTTTCCACCTGTTTACGTCTTCTGCTATTTCCTTCCTCAGTGTTTCATAGTTCTCCCTGTAGAGGTCTTCTACCTCCTTAGTTAAATATATTCCTAGGTACTTTATTTTCTTTGTTGCTATTGTGAAGGGAATTGGGTCTTTGATTTGGTTCTCAGTTTGACTGGTATTAGCATATATGAATGCCTCTGATTTGTGTGTATTGATTTTGTGTCCTGAGACTTTACTGAATTCATTTATCAATTCAAGGAGTCTCTTAGTTGAATCTTTGGAGTTTTCCAGATACAATATCATATCATCAGCAAAGAGTGAGAGTTTGATCTCTTCTTCCCCCATTTGGATGCCCTCAATTCCACTCTCTTGTCTGATTGCCTATTTTTTAATTGAGTTGTCTGCTCTTTTATTGTTGAGGTGTAAGAATTATTTTGTTGTTGAGTTGTAAAATTTATTTACATATTCTTGATATGAGACACTCATCAGGTATATAATTTGCAAATATTTCTTTCATTCTTCAGGTTGTATGTATTTCTTTTGATATTGTTCCTTGATACACAAAAGTTTGTGTTTTTTTTTATGAAGTTCAATTTATTATTTTTTCTTTTGCTGCTTATGTTTTTGGTGTCATATCTAAGAATCCATTGCCAAATCCAAGGTTACAAAAATTTATCCCCATATTTCTCCCAAGAGTTGTATAGTTTTAGCTCTTGCCATTATTCATTGATCCATTTTCAGTTATTTCTGTATATGTTGTAAAACAGACATCCACCTTCATTCTTGTGCATGTGGATATCCAGTTGTTCTAGCACCAAGTGTTGAAGAGATTATTCTTTCCCCATGAAATGGTTTTGGCCTCCATGTTGAAAATCAATTGACATAGAAGTTTGGGTTAATTATGGTCTTCCATTTGTATTCCATTGCTTTTTATCTCTATTATTAAGCCAGTACTACTGTTTAGATTATTGTAGCTTTGTAGTATGCTTTGAAATTAGAAAGTGTTAGTCCTACAATTTTATTTTATTTTTTTAAGACTATTTTGTTTATTTTGGTTCTCTTACAATTCAGTATGACTTTTAGTGCCAGATTTTCCATTTCTGCCCAAAATAAATAAATAAATAAATAAATAATGTCTGGGATTTTGATCGGAATTTCATTGCATCTTTAGATCACTTTGAGTTGTATTGTCATCTTAATAATATTTTCTTCCAATCCATGAACACAGGATGTTTTCTATGAGACATTATTTATTTATTATTTTTTTGTATTTCAGCATATTACAGGGGTACAAATGTTAACGTTATTTATATTGCCCTTGCCTCCCTCCCCCCCAGAGTCAGAGCTTCAAACCTGTCTATATATTTAAAAAATCCTTCTCAGCCATTTGTGTCAACATATCATAGGCCATAGCCATGTCATATCCCCATAACTAAAAGGAAATCTTAGAGGTTAAGTTCAACTCCTTGATACCCTTGAAAATATTGGGGCTATATTATAAAAAAGAAATGGCAAATGGATATTGAGGGATGGAGCAATTTGCAGTGTCTGCCATATCTCCTAACTAAATTGATGTACGATTGATATTCTCCAGTTTCATAAGTATGACTATATTTATAATCTGGTTTCATAACAATATTTTAAAGGCATCAAAAAATTAGTAGAGTCATTAAAGATCAGAGTAACCAAAACTGCAGAAAACTGATAACCACTCTGCAAAGAGCTGTGGCTGTCACCAGAGCAGTTCCACATGGGCTTCTCATGTAGTGGAAGTTGGATTTCCAGAGGCAACAATCATAAGAGACAAGAAGTAGACTTGGCTCTGGAAACTAACACAGCATCAATTCTACCACATTCTTCCTGTAAAAGCACTCATAAAGTATGTACTGATTAAAGAGAAAGGGAAACAGAGGCTACTTCTAGGTAGTAGTATCAAAAAATTTGTAGCTGCATAAAAGCCACCAAAATCTGTACCCCAGTCACAAATTATTTACATTCCTGACATATTCAGGAGTCCATAGAAAGTGTCCACTTTCAAGTCTCTACAAAAATCTAACCCATTTTACAGGAACAGGATCAGGCTTAAGATCCAAAATCTCATCATTTAAACCAGGTGCAGAAATAAATGAGATTTTTTCAGATGCAGCTATTTCTAATTCTAAAGATCTGTGAACTAAAGAGACAAGCTATCTGCCTAAAATTATTCAGAGGTATTAATATGGGATAAAACAGTCTCATCATGGATGTAATCTTAATCAGACATTATTTCATGCTTTAAGAAATGTCTACTAGAAGAGCCTAGAAATGAGAAACAGTTTTATTTTCAAATCCATATTTTCCTGCTCCTTTAAATGTCTACTAAATACTACTCAAAATTACAATTGTTCCTTTTTTTTTTTTAATTAATCCCGTCTGTGATATATCATAGGCAGCTAGTAGAAGTCAGATGTCACTTCCTATGTTGTTCTTGAAACATCTAGATTTTGGGTCAAGGTTGGGGATCATTTCTATTCTTTAGCAATATATTTTATCTTTCAGTGGTTTAGATAACAACCTAAGCAAGTTATCAGTACCTGGGAATGTTCAAAGCCCCTGTTTTGATTCAAATCTGCAAGGAAAAATCTGCAACTGGCCAAGTCACAGAGGGGTCAAGGCGCTCCCCCAAACTTATATTTCACTTTTAAAAAATACATATTTTCTAGCTCTGTTATCTACAAACAGTTAGAAACAATTACCATATCTGTAGCCAGGAACACACCACTTGTACAGATTTGGTTTTCAAAAAACTTTTAAAAAATGTCTCTGAAATAAACCGTGTTTTTTAAAGAGCTCCTTCATGTCTGGCACAGAAAATGTACAAGATGCTCCTTGAGCATCAGGGTCACCAACAAAGACTGGTAGGGTCAAAAGAACTCAAGAACCAGTTTGAACATCTTCAAAGACATACCCAGAATAGTGTTTTACCAAATGTCTGGGCACTGCATGGCTGACTTATGTTAACACATAACATTAACCCCCATGGTGCCAATTATTACAATGTGTGAAACTCTGAAGACCACAATAAAACAAAGAAGAACACTGAGACAATTGTGTACAAATTTAGAATTTAAGTTTCTATTTATTTTTTATAGTTCTTAGGCAATCAAGTAAGAGAGGATGAAATTAATTTCTCTTAATTATGTTCAGAAACTGAGTCCTGACATTCCTTTTGTAAAACCTAATCCACCCTTTTATCAGCAAATAAAAGTTAAGATAATGAAATATCACTTTACACCTATCAACTAGACAAAATTTTCAAGAGTAAATTGAATGGATTCACTTATTCTTATATTGCTGATAGAAACCTGTGAATGTGATTACATGTTAGAAATGTGAAGTTGTGCAGTACTTTTGGAAAACACAGAAATGCCTTTTAAATTAAAAGTATATACACAAACACTTAAATCCAGCAATGCTACTCTTAGAAAATTATTAAGCAGAAGCCAAACATCAACAGGTAAGTTTTGATATTCCATTACAATATTGTCTTTGGTGGTGTAAAAAAGAACAGAAAGATCTTTTTCTAAAATCAAATCAACATTGGAATAGATATGTATGATATACTCACATATGTAATATCATTCATCCTTTTAAAAGAATGAAATGGTGTCATATATTAATATTATAGTGAGTTTATACTACTGTGGAATATCATGCATATCTTTTAAAAGAATAGAAAAGTGACATTGAGATAGAGGAATTTTTGGAAAATACTGTTGAATGAAAGTTACAGAAAAGTGAGTATAATAGAATTTCATTTTTTGTAAATAAAATACTGAGAAATAAATCTTCTCATTGTACATGTGTATGTGTGTATGAGTCTATATACAGCTGTGCATTCATATATACATTTGTATATTAGATGGATTCCAATAAAAGATGAAAAAATTCTTCACTAGATAACAGATAACACTGGAAGTAGGTGGAGCCGAATGGCATGATAAGTGAGAAGACAGGGAGAGCAGAACTAACTTTAAAAAAAAAGAAAAGATGAACTGTGAATACAAGAATGTATGCAATCATGGTTACATATATATTAAAAACCTGTCAATAAATTGGAATTAAAAGTCAAGTAATATAACTTACATTATAAATAAGCATATACCTTAGTGTCAAATTTTCTGCATCCAAACACTAAAGTTAATCACCACTAATATAAAAGAATAGAAATAAATGCCCTTTAGTTAAAAATATATATTTTAAAATATGATAGTCTGATCAACAATCAAATTAAATTATTCTAGTTAGTATTTTATTTCTCTCCTTTTGAAATCTCACAAAATAGCATTTTCTGTTGGTAAAAGAAAGTTTATTAATATCAATAGCTATGAGTTATGTAAATATAAACACTTTCCTTTTTTGAAAATTCTACTTTATATTTTTGTATTCTTTTAAAGGCTTTCAGATTAATTTGAAGCAAGATTGAGGAAGGTTATTCTTTGCACAACTCAATAGCTTTAATTGCAACATTTATCATGCAAAAGCTCTAGCTGCCAAGAATGTGTTGGCACTAGACACATGTATAGTTTCGCCATAGAAATTTTATTATTCAACGTGACGGAATATCTGTAAGATAGTGGTCATTGTCACTGAGAGCCTCCCCTAAGCAATAGAATAATAAGTTTAAAAGGAGAATACAGAGAAATTTAATTTAATTTTTTAAAATAATCTTTTGGTATGGTATATGTTTTATACTTTGCCTTTTTAATGGATTATCCTTTATAAATATTAATATACCAAGTCACCACAGCCCTCAAATCATTGTTATTAGAGAAAGTAACAAACTTTGAGATATCAACATCATTATGAGTAATATTATTACTCATATTATTAGTATTAAGGACAATTTTCTAAGACTTTACTGTTCAATTTAAGTTATAAGGACATAGATGGATTGTACTATATCTATAATTACTCCTAGAATCATTTTTCTGCATTTTAAACTAATAAGCAAACAAAGAAGTAAAAAAACAAAATGAAGATATAGTTTAATCCAACCAAGTGCCTAAAACAATAATAAAAATCTTCCATAAAATTTCCCTAAAATATAAAATACAGATGAGGTTCTCATCATTGTGTTCAAAGAATCGTGAGATGAGTTTCAAGCACATGTTTACTATCAATAATGCAAAGTTTGGTTTATCTTTTAAAAGTTCTAGAGTGTGTAAATTATTTGATTTTGCTTATAACATAACATATTTTGTGTTAGAATATGTACAGATATGTAAAAAAGGGCAAAGAAACATTCCTACTTGCTTCAATATCGATATACTTTTTTGAATGGGAAGAAATAGATGCTGGTCATGCTGGTAACTGTACGTCAATTCATTTTACATATACTCTACCTTTTATCTGAGAAAAGAAGCAAACTGGAGTATTGTGCATATGATGGTTATCAGCGATGTGAATTTCTACATAAGAAAAAAGGAAGGAAATATATTGCCAACAATCAGCTTAAAGTACCAGTTATAAGATTGGATATTGTCTCTAGTTACCTAATTGACTTTTTCTATGTAAAGAGCTAGTATTGTTTGTGAATGAGTGTGTGTGTGTATGTGTGTGTGTGGTGATTAGGAGGAACTGATGTCTTGATACCAGCACAAGCACCAAGAAAATATGCCACGAATACATGGTATACACAAAATATGTGCTAGCAGATATAGAGAAAAACATTTTCATGTATAATCTCTTTGGTTCATACTGGATAAGTGATAAGAGACGGGGTTCAGGAAGCCATAAAAGAAACATGGTACATCGTTAAGAAATATGATTTTTTCTGGATGTAATGGTGGGGACTGAGAATCAAAACACCAAATTTCAATTCCATCCCTATTTGCTGATTATTTTAGAGAAGATTGAGGGGTAGCCATGTGAAATAGCTCAAGAAAATGTGAGATAATGTCTTGACGGATTTCTGGGGAAAAAATGAATGTGATCAGTGTCAATATTTTATCTTTTTTCTTGCTTTGGGCAAAGATATATGCTTCAATTTAATAAACTGTTTTGCAACCATGAGTTAAGAAACTTATAGAATAAGCATAATAAGGCAGAAATTTAGAATCTTTTTTTTATGAAATGATTGAGATCCTGCACTATTCCTAGATTCCCCTTCTTCAAATTTATTTTTGTAAGAAGAGAACAAATTGTTTAGTAAATTTTATTCAAGTATATTGCTATTACTGTTATTTACTTATAGCTGAAATACTCCTGAGGAGTACACACAATATGTTAATTGATTTAGCTTGTAATTTAAAGCATTTTATATGGCATTAAATGTTGATGCCATAGCATGGAAAGGAATATTTACTTTTTTTTTTAAATCAAAGAATTTCAAAGAACTCCCACACTTTTTGAAGGTCACTTCATGATACACTCCATATTTCTGAAGTAATTTTCTACTTCCTTTACACATTTAAAGTTTACATATAACTATATATATGTATATATTACAAAGATATATACTTATATCTTAAGAAGATAAGATCTCTTCTTAACAAGGGTATATTTTCCACAGTCAGATAATTATTGTCTATCAGTATTATCATCATTTTATTGAGTTAATATTAGTATTATTTAAAAGTGATGCATATTTAATGATTCATCATAATGAAGTACTTTGAGTGAGGTCAAATTAAATTAAAAGTCAGAGAGAGATAGAGACAGAGGACTCTAATAAAAGTGCAAAAACATTAGAGAGAAACCAAAGTCAGTAACTAATCTGCACAGCCAGGAGTCAGGGAGTAGGAATCTGAGCTGGTGAGCTACACATTATGCGGCAAGAAACATAAAGAAAATACCAAAGGCTTTCTTTCTTTTGAACCTGTGTCTTAGGGCTGGAGTTGAGCCTTGTCTGTGTTTCAAAAAGCCCTATTCCTAAAGGGCTGCTATAGAGCTGAGGAGCAGCATGTTACTTTGTAGTTGAGTTAGACCTCAGATCCTGCTGAATTGGAAGAGCAAATGGGTTAATGATTACTGACACTTTTCTAAGCTAATTTAATTTCTTCCAAAGGCTGAAATTGTACCATTACCAATCATTACAATTAAAATTTTTGTTTTCTAAACTTTTTCATTTCAGCCATGACAGAGTGACTGGTACTGAGTATACTTTCTTGCCTAAATAACTGTAAAACTGGGCACAATATATAAAACAACTATTTTCAGGCACTAGAACAGACCACACAAAACTATATCCTTCAACGAAAAAGAAGTACACACTTCCATATTTGCACCAGTGTTCTTCCAGGGTTACTTCTTCGCCATGGTAAAGGGAGGTGGAGACCATGCAGGGTGTGCTGGGTTTTTTGTGTGCTCTGGAGACAGATAGACTTTTGGGCTCCAGAGTTGCTGGAATTTGTGGGGCAGTTTATCAGAAAGATGGAGCTACACAGAAGGCAATCCCAAAAGTCTACATGGGTTTTTCCTTGCAGGAGCTTGGTTGGAGATGGGGCTATACACACACACTGTAAGATTTTAGTAGGTTAAGTATTTCAGGGAGATGTTTGAATGGCAGCCTAATTTGAGTGGAGCTCTCCAAATATTTAGTAAAAGCCACTTTTTAGAAGTTAAGGACCATGACCCAAGGCAACTTTCTGGGACTAAGGACAAAACTGAAATAAAACAAAGAATAAAATCAATGTTGACTGGCTGATCATTCAACTGCCTGCCAGAGCCCATCTCAATGCCTTTTTAAGCAAGATTGACAAATGTTTTCTGTAAAGGGTTAAAGCGTAAATATTTCAAGCCTGGGGGATGTCTCAACTGGTCAGCTCTGCTATTGCAGATCCAAAGCAGTCACTGACAATAAGTGAAAGAATGAGTACAGCTGTGTTCCAACAACAATAAAAAATATTATTTACACAAAATAGGCAGGCCAGATTTGATCCCATAATTTGGCATCACCTGTTTCAAAGGAAGTCAGCACAACCCAGACTCCCTAAAACATATTCACAATTTCCAGTATAAACAAATTCATTCTTTATCATGAGGACTTTCACTTTTAATTTTTGGTGTGAGGTAATTGGCAGGGGTCAGTTAGGAAAGGGGACCTACCTCTCACTATTCGGTGGAGTGTCGGGTATTTGGTGGTCATTAGCTCATCATTAATGATTATCCTCATTAATATATATAAATATAGAGATGTGACTCTCAAATTGTTTTCATAAATGTTTTAATTTTTGTAATGTGATACATGTTTACAGTTGAAACTGTAAACTGTTAATGATGGATTGGCAGTGAAAACTGAATTTCTTAACAAGCCCTTCCCATCTTATAACTGTTTCCAGAGAAAACCATTTTAATTTTTTAATGTTTTTTTCCCTGATAGTTATTTTCATCTATTTGTATTATTTGCCTATGTGCTATTTCTTGGTTTATCAAAGTTAGTCATTATCTATTTACACATTCCTCTTATACATGAGATTTGGGCAGGCCCTTCTATAGAAATCCCATCTGTTCATTTTCATTTCTCCTGTATAACTATGGCACTAGTTTTATTGTTTCAATAAATTAAAATAATTATTTTTATACTTAAGAAAATGCCACTCATTATAGAGCTAAGATATATGCTCTATTATATTTTTATCCTTATTTATTTTTGTTATTACAGTTATTACTTTTTTCTTCTTGCAGAACTTTCTTATAAGAATTTTTATATTTTATTTAAAATATGTTTAACAGCAGGTATATTGTGAGTTCTTACTTCAATCTGTGTGTGTGTGTGTGTATACTTACATGCATGTGTGTGAAAGATTTATTTATTTATTCATTATTTTTAACTATTGCCTGCCTATATCTACCAGAGGCTTCATTCTCCAGACTGGGCTAATCTTTAAATTTTTTCCACATCTTCTTTTGGATCTCCCTTTAATTATATCCTTGATGAGCCAATTTGTTGAGTTCCATTTTATTTTCTTTGTATTTTCAACTTCCTAGTTTTGTTAGAGAATAGTATCTAATAGCTTCTCAAGAAAGTATCATTATACAAATTTGGGAAGATACGTTGTATTTTATCAGTTTAAAGATACATTGTTTGTAACATTTCTGTAAATAAGAAGCATTTTTGCAATTGATATGCTTTACAATTACTGTCAGGAAAATAGCAGAATTGATATAGTGGTCATTGTTAATACATGTATTGAACTTACTCAGAAGCCATATGTTGATATTTTCTTGTAAGACAGCAAGATACCAGCATCTAAATTTGCTTAATGAGTAGTAGTGCCTTTCTAGCATCACTGCTTTCTTGATGTCACAGAACAATATTATGTAAAAGCCCAAAGATATTGATTATTCTGAGATAAAAGTGATTCAGAAGAATTATACTCTAAATGCAAAAAGCATATTGAAAATACTATAACCTTTTTAGAATTGGCCAGATTGTGCTAGAGAAACAAATAGTCTCCAAATTACAGTAGCTTATTTCAGTAAATGCTTGCCCATCATAAAAATTCATAAATGTTCTTCTGGAACTCAATAATTTGGAGTTTCCTTATCTTGTGATTTCACTTTACCTGACTACCATCACAATTAGTGGAGAAGCAGAGAAGAGAAAGAGCGGGTGATCCCACAGACATGAGTTTTCAGTGCATTAGCCTTGGCTAGAGATAATTACATGGGCGCCCTCAAGTGCAAACAGTCTAGGATGTGCTGTCTTCAGTGTGAAGGGGTAAAACTGAATCTACTATTGGTGCACATTAATAATGTCTATCACAGGCCACTCCCTGATCATCAAATATTTGATTTATGCTAAACAGATTGATAAACTCTCCTCAAAGACGGCAAACCTCAAACACCATTCAATCTCAAAATTGAGATCAAAGATCAAGAGTTGTAATATACAGTAACTTTTACATCTTTTTTTACACACAGTCATTCTTAATCTGAAGACCTATGAACTAAAAATTAAACTAAAAAGGAAAAATAATCCATTCTCAACACTCTTTTTCCCAAAATTCAGTTACCTACTCAACAAGAGACTATAATGAAGACAAAACAGCCACTGGTCCATAGCATTCTGAAATCCTAAGTTCATCAAAGTTTCCTGTTCTGGGAAGAGATTGTCCCTTCTTTGGGCTGATTTTGTTCTGTTGAGTAGCTTTCTGGTTTTTCTCTGGGGCTGCTGGTTTCACTCTTTGAGGAGATTTCTTTGTTTTATCTTCTCTTCCCTGAACAATGTGAAGTAGACATTGAGTAATACACCCTCCTTGGAGGACTGACCAACTTTCTTAGCCTTTGGCCTGTTTGAAAATGATTTAGCATGCTATTATTAATACAATTTTAGGTATCTCATAATTACCCATTGAGTCCAGCTTTATGATTTATTTGGCAACTATACAAGCACTGTCAGATCTGCTGTGTTTCTTTGCGTTCTTTCCCCCTTGTCTTTTGCTCTTTGATATGACAGAGGCACCTTCGAAGTTACTGTCGCTTTAGTGACGGCGGTAGCCTTAGTCAGTTCTTTGCCCCGAATCACTGTCTTATATTTCAAGGCTTACTGGGCTCACCTCCTTTAATCTTTTCTGTATCATAAGGAGGTTTGTTCAGTTGAGAGTTCCTCATTGTCTGTTTCCATTGTGCTTTATCAAATTGATTGTTTTCTGTTTAGACTAGAGGAACAGCTGCTTTTCTAATTCTGTAAACCCATGAACTTATGGACTTGCTTTATTTCTCCTCATATCTGCATGCACAACAGCCAGTTGTTTTCCAAGCTGATTTCCCTCTGGCAATACCTTGCAAAAACGTCATGTATGTCAACCAACACTTTACAATTTCATTCAAAATGGTGTCCACTTCCCGTGATAGTGCAGGCAATCATTTTATTTGCCACGACACAAGGATTGTCATGTTTCTAGCCCCTTGTATTGTTTTCTTCAACATTCACTGCCCGGCCATACATTTTAAGTCCTCTATGTCTTTGCCCCACTTTGTACTAATTTTTATGTTGGCCAGGATAGATTATAGTAGGCTACAGTGACAGATTTTCAGTATTTTAATGTGATAAAAGTTTATTTATCACTTACATGAATTATTTTGCAAGTTTATCTCACTTTTCGGGGGAACTGCCTACTGTGTGGTAAATCAGTGACCCAAGCTGCTTCAACCCTGTGGCTCCAACGTTGCCACATACAGCTTCTTCCACAGTTGCCATGGAAGAGGAAGAGAGAAGCTAGAGAATCATATATGAGCTTGTCACCGCTTCAGTGCAGAAATTAGACATTTTACTTCCGTTTCCATTGTATTGTCAGATCCATGGACATGGCTGTGACCCACTGCATGGGGTGAGAATCTTAGTTTCTCATGTACTCAGAAGTAGAGGACAAACTGGTGTTGGTGGGTCCTTCTAAGGTCTACCATTAAAACTAACTTATTTCAGTCATCTTTTCCTTTTTCAAAGCATAAGAATTTATTTTTCAGTAAAAGTACAAAGTATCTCAACAGGTACAAAATAAGCATTCTAATAAATAAGAAAGCTTGTGTAATAATTTCCTTAGTAGTGTTTTTCTTCTTTCTTAGTGATCCATAAAAATGAAGTCTCTTACAACAAATGGTATCAAAGATTTGATGAAATATAGCACATATTGATGTATAGGTAGAAAAAAATTCTATAATATAATTTAGCTAAAATTTATATGTGCATTAAAGTTGTGTTCATGTAAAAACCAGGTCAAAAATCAGGCCTTTTTTTCAGTGTATATATTTTTATGTCTTTTCTTTTATATTTTTAAAAAACTTCATTGAATACTTACTTTTCTCCAGTAATTATTCTAAGTAATTGCACATATATCAAATCTTTTATTATAAGTAACAAGAAAATAATATTTTTAAAACATAATCAGTTAAAAACAAAAATGACATTGCTCATTCAGTAGAGAATCTTCCCAGAAATGTTTCACCCTCTGGGTAGGAGATTTTGAACAATTCAACTGTTTAGGTATGTAAAATTGCAATAAGAGTTTTGCAGTAGTGCAAAATGTGAAATTCAGAATAGAATACTTGTCTTATTTCTTTAGCAGTGTACTGAGTGCAGTGTATGATTTACAAATGTAAGGAATCCGTGATATTTACATATTTTCTTATGAAGTAGCCATTAGCATATGAAAGAAAAATATACTAATAGTAATATTAACAATAGTAATTCATAGAATTGTTTACAATTTACTTGTAAGAAGAGTGGATTTGAATTTTTTAGAATGTCACAAGCCCATGAAGAGAAAATTTATTCCCGTCAGTGTGCCATGATCCACAATTTAAAAATCATAGGTGAATATGGGTCTGATTTATTTCAGCGTTTCTCGTGCCTGCTTGTACATCAGAACCCCCTGGGAAGTTTTCATGGGAATCAAATTACATGAATTTCAACCCAGAGCAATAAAATTAGAAATCTCTAGAGGTGGTTTATAGCCACTTGTACTTTTTAAAGGTTCTGTGTAATTCTAATACGAAGCTAGCATTCAATATTACTGATGTTATAGAAATGGCACAAAACAACCATTACTAACAACAAAATATTAATAGTGTTTTCTTTTCAGTTAAACTACCCTGAGTTTGAATATTTTCTTGCATTTTTGACCTGCATTTTTAGCCAAGTTACCTAAACTCTGTAAGCTTTAATTTCCACCTCTATTAAATGGGTGATGACAATTTGTATCCCTTAGAAGTTATTCTGGATTTTGGTTACATTAGCGTTATTCCCAATGTTGTCCTTTATAATGCAGGGAAAAAATGTGAAGCCATGTTTATGAGAATCCACTTCCATATGATACCCAATTAGAACGCCAGTGAGATAAGCTAATGTTAAAATTTGGCAAGGTGAATGCAAATAAATTATGTAATTCCTGAGAGTGGGTTTTGGTCAGATAAGTGTGGATAAACATAAAATTCACAAAGCTTGGAAATGGTTATCACCCACCTGCTTTGATGCTGGTGATGGAGGTAGGTGGGAGAATCACCAGCATCACAGCAGGTTCCTTTGACAACGACATGTCCAGTAGTCCACGTCCAGCAGTTCAGGTTAAGGTCCTCAGTCTAAACTACCTTGGCCTTCTGGCTGCAGCTTTCTTGACTTTTGTTGATGACTTTGCTGAACTTTGTTTCCCATTTCTCTCATGCTCATTTCTTTCATGTAAATACTAATTCTTATGTTAAAGGCTTTCATTTTGTTTTCCTGACTAAACCTAGACTAACACAGCATTATGGTGGAGTTTAAGAAGATAGCATGTACACTATAGACCGATAGTGTTCACATGCACTTCATCTGCTTAGGTTCCAGTGTATCCATCCTCCCGTTTGCTCTGGTACATTGTTATCACAGGGAAATGAACTGAATAATCTCTAGTTCCTTCAACATTTAACCTAACACACAGGTCTTCTCAATACTGTGTCAGGTCCTTAGAAAAATCCACATGATGGATTGCCCCACTGACTAATAGTAATATTAAGACTCCCACCAGATACATGTTTAATGCTTAAAAAGAAAAGCAATCTAGAATCAAGCTAAGCATATACTCTCATGGCCTGGGAGAAACATAATCTTAACAAGAGCTAATGAAGTTTCCTATATTTCGTATTGTTTTGTTGATTAGTGAAGCCAGTAACATTCAAATTTGATCAAAGCTTCATCTAGTTTTATCTCTGGATTAGCCCCTGTGGCCAGTGCTAAGGCTCCACAAACACTGCAGAATAAAATTTTAAAAACACAAAACAAAAACCCTTCACTATGTACTGAGAAGCAAACATCTCATCAGAATACAGACAACTCTCAAATATTCAAATGGTGATATTTTTCTGTTTTTTACTTACTATCCTCACTTTGAATTTTTTATACTTATTTTTTTCTTTTTACTTTATTTAAATTTTTTACTTTTTTATACTTTCATTTTCTTTTTTATTTTATATTTTCTAAAAAGCATTGTGAAATCGCTTTGACTTTTTATCTCACTTTTACATGTTATTTTGAAAAGGCTAGAAGCAAATAGAGAAGGAAAACAAATTACTTGAATTTTGAAAATAATAGCCCTTACGATTATAGTACAAAACATTGTGTTACTGCATTATTGGCTGGAATAAACATATTAATTTAATAATTAGAACTATTTTTAACTTTGTTTTCACTGATAGTATTAAGAAAATAGTAGTCAGATTCCAAAGTACAGCATGCAGGACTTGCAAAAGAAGACACCATAGGTGGGTTATGATGCCTCACTTTCATGACAGCTCCTTCACCCACATTTCAGAATATAAATTTTTAGGAATTGGAATTGGAGAAAAGTATTTCTCCGTAAATAAAAAAAGAGTCTTGTGTACCTTTCATTACCTTCTCCCAATGTGGGAGGGGAAGCTACATTATCTTATTTATTTCAAGTCAGGAGATCAGGATTTTCCAGAGGAAACAAAGAATTTATATGTCACATGAAATTTTAAGGACGCAGTGTCCTGGGTTTTGTCTCACTCTTGATAAATCAAGAGGGCACAAACCTGGCTATGTAGTTTCTTTGAGGTGAAGTACAGGTAGATTGCCACATCCAAGCTTGTATGTGTTTACAGCTTTTGTTAGGGCAAATAGTGTGTGTGCAACATATCATGTGCATGAATGGAAAAGAGCTGGTACAGGATGGATTGATGTGTCACTCAACAGGACCACCTGGATGGGCAGACTGATCCCAAATTCTTATGGCCTGGAGAAGTAGCTATTAAGGACTAGCCAGACATACATTTTTTCGTGCCCAGAAAATTGAAAATGAGAAATGCCAATATTTGGGGGATAAAATCTCTGAATACCTCACAAATGCACAATGTAGGTGTCAGGATCAGTTGCAAACTCCTGAAACCTCCAGATAATATAATGACAATAGCAATGAACTAAGGAATTTCTTTCCTCCTCTACCCAGATAGTATATCTCTGGCCCTGGGATGGTCAGAAATCAGAATTTGCAAGGTGGGGGAAAATGAGGACTGCAAAAGATAGAGAAAGCTAGCCAAATCTATTGTTATGTACCAGCAGATAAGGAACTGTGAAGTAGCTGAGATTCATGGATGCTGTCAGAAGACACAAGACTCCAGGCTGGGATAAAACAACTTTATTACTTAGGGCCCAGACTTTCAAAATATACAGAAACACAGCTGACATACAGAGAACTATCTCTCAACCATTGCCAGTCTGCAACAGGCCCAAGCAGTGAGATGGGCAAAAGCCTTAACTACAGTTGGAGGGCTATAACCCATCGGTTGTTCAGGAGCATGTTGTTTACTTTCCATGTATTAGTGAATTTTCTGATATTCCTCCTGTTATTGATTTCTAATTTCATAGCATTAATTTGATATAATTTTATTTTTTAACATGTTAAAACCTGTTTTGTGGCCTGACATGTGATATATCATGGAGAGTGTTCCACGTACACTTGGGAAGACTAAGTAAGTATTCTACTGCTGCTGAATAGAATGTTCTATATATGTCTGTTAAGTCCATTTGGTCATTTAGTCTAAAGAGTAGTTTAAGTCCAATGTTTCCTACTGATTTCCTATCTGGATAATGTGCCTATTTCTGAGAGCAGGGCGTGTAGGTCCTCTACTATTAATGTCTTACTGTCTATCTCACCCTTCATATCTACTAATATTTGCTTTACATATTTAGGTGGTTCAGTGTTAGATGCATATATTTTTATAATTGTTATATACTCCTGATAAATGGATACTTATTTGTCTCTTTTTACAGTTTTTGACTTAAAGTCTATTTTATGTGACATGAGTGTAGAGACACTTGCTCTTTTTGGTTTCCATTTGCATGGAATATCTTTTTCTAGCCCATCACTTTCAATCTACATGTATCCTTAAAAGTGAAGTGAGAGTGGGCCCAGAGCCTGTATCTTTGGGGGCTGTTTCTGCATCAGCATCTCTGAGGGATGTATCTGCAGCAACCAGCCTGACACCTGGGTTTGTTGGGACTCATCTGGCTTTCAGGCAGGACTTAAGCCTGAGTGTGCAGAAGTTGACAAACACTGGGAGTGATCAGGCACTTGGGTCCACTGGGACATGCCTGGGCTGCCCTGCTTCTGGGGTGAGCCTGAAGCCTAAGTCTGCAGCGATGGGCCTGGGTCTTGAGTTCATGGGAACTGGCCTAGAGGCTGGGTATCCAGGGGTAGTATTGGAGCCCTGGTCTATGGGTGCTAGGCTGGCACTGGGATTTGTTGTGGTGGGTCTGGACCCTTTTCCACTGGAGCCTGAGGTCAAGGATCATGGAGACTGGCAGGGAAGCTGGGGCTGGTCTTATGCTGGGACTGGAATACAGCCTGGAGCTGTCTGTCTGGAGCCTGGTGTCTTGGGCACTGGCCTTGGCCCTGGCACTGTGGAGTCTGGTATAGAAGCTGAGTCCACAGGTAGAGTCTTGGAGCCTGAATCTATGGGAACTGGTCAGACCCAGCTGGGACTGTAACCAGAAGCTGCTGGGGCCAGCCCAGCACTGGGGCTAGTTAACAGCCTGGTGCTGCTGGGTTTGGCCAGGTGGTGGGGTAGAACTGAAGACTGAATCTGCCAGCCAGGCCTGGAGCCTGGGGCTGCAGGATGGAGCTTGCCACCACGGTAGGTCTGGAGGCTCAGTCTGAGGGTTCAAGCTTTGAGTCTGGGGTTGTAGGGGCCTGCCTTGCCCTAGGTTTTACTGAGGCAAGTCCAGTATTGGGGTCCAAGGCAAAGTCTGGAGCTCACTTCCTTCTCCTTCACTCAAGCAGACAGAATCTCTCTCCATGTTGTGCCTGGTGTTGGGGGAGTGGTGATGAGGACGATGTAAAACTACTCTTTCCACCTTCTTCATTCGGTCTTTTCTTAATTCTATGCTACACTCAGATGCTGTCATCTCTCACCTGGTTTCCTTGGCTCTTGAGAAGGTTCATTTGTGCATGGAGAGTAGTTCAAAGTGATGTTTCTGTTGGGGACATGAGCACTGGAAATCCTAGTCCACCATCATGTGGACATCCAGTGAGCAGACATTTTTACAAGAGTAAATCAAATGGGTAATTGTTCAAATCTAATAGGTAGTATAGATGTTCAAAACACCACTCCAATGCAGTACTATTTCTCATTTCTAAGCAGTGAATAAAAGCTTATTTCTAGGGTATGAAAAGTTGGGTTGTCAGTCCATGCTCCCAAGGCTGCTTTTGAGCATCTGGGACGCAGGCCCTCGTGTGTGATTACCCTGCCTTTCCGCACTCGTGGCTTCCATGTCAAGATGCCTATTAGTTCCAGTCATTGTTTCAGTGAAATTAATTTTTAAAAACCCTTTTACAATGATGTCAAGACACATAAATGCCAATAAAATAAAACACTTAGAACTAAATTGAACAGAGATATCCAAGACCACTACAATGAACAGTTCAAAATATTGCTGAGAGAAAGATGGGAATGTGAAATGGTAAAACTACTTTGGAAATCGGCATAACACATTTAAGTATGTACCCAAGGTAAATATAAACACAAGGGTTTGTAGATGAATGTTCATAGCAACGCTATTTATAATATTCAAAGACTGGAAACAAACCCAATGTCTATCAGCAGCTCATAAATAAACAACCTGTAGTATATCATTACAATGGAATATTATTCAACATAAAAGTAAACAAATTATTTACACACACAACAACTTGGATAAATTTCAAAATTATGCTATGTTCAATAAGTCAGACAAGAAACAGTACACAATGTGTTATTCTTCTTAGACAAAATTCTAGAAAATGCAAATCAACATATGGAAATAAAAAGCAAACAGTGATTGTCTGGGGACAAAGGTAAAAGAATGGATGGATTTCAAGGCAACAGGAAGCCATTATTGGGGGTGATGTAAATATTTGTTATTTTACTTAAGATTATGCTTTTTCAGAAAAAATATATGTTCCTAAAATTGTATATTTGAATAAAAGTGATTTATGGAACTTTAAATATACTCCCAACGTTGTTTTATTTGCATATACAAATAGCAAAAAATAAACCTATAACAGTAAATTTATATATAAAATGATTACTACTTATGTATTAGTGAGGACTTAGTCCACTGATTGAAAAGATAACCTTTTTCAGAAACACCCTCACAGACACACACCCAGAAATAATGTTTTTTTATCAGCTATTTGAGTGTCTCTTAACCCAGTCAAGCTGACACATAAAATTAACCATTACAATTTATTTTACAGATTTGTACCAATTATCTGCTGTTAGTTTACTAGACTTGGAGGTAATACTGCTAGACTTGGAGGAAAAAATGAGAAATTTAAAAAGATTATCTACTTTCACAGGCCTTTCAATATTCTTAGAAAATTGTATATCATTTAATAATTATTAAAAATAATCATAATAATGTTATAATTATGAATTATATGCCAATTGTGATGGGAAGGTTGAAATAAGACAACTTCTCACTTTAGTATGTTATAAATCACTTTCCTTCTAAAAAAGCATATTTATTCTATGAGCTGGAGAATGAATAGTAGTTAATAATCTCCAAACAGCATATGCTAAGGCCCTCGATGGAGAATGGTACTTTCCAGAAATTCATGAATCTCCTCCTGCTTATATTTTAGCATGCAAGAGGGCTTTAAGGGATTAAGTGACTACGAAAGTTGTCTGGAATTAGGTAGGAATTAGAAATTAGGTAGGAATTCCTAATTAGGAATTAGGTAGGCCATGAAAAAAAAAGATAAGACATTAATATTATCCAAACCAGAACATTTAGAAAGGACTCACACAGGGCAAGACATTGATGTTTTACTTGTTTTTATGGCTGCACGATGTCTTGCCCTATGTGAGTGAAAGGGAAAAGGAGCATGGACGTGATATCCAGTCGGCAAATCTTTTTCAGTAATACAGGCAATAAATAATGGCATCTTGAGCAAATTAGCATTGCCTGTATGGACAAAGAACAAATAGATGAGCAAATTAGCATTGCATTCATGGAAAAAGAACAAATCGATGAATTATGGAGACACATAAGTGATGGTAGGATATGTAAAACTGGTGAATGATGGAATGCTGGAAGTGAGGGGGAAGGCAGATACATAGACTCTGAATTTCTGGATTTTAGATTGAGTATATTCCCTAGTATAGGAAAATCTATGGGAAGAATGGGTGGGCAGGAAAAGAGGAGGAAAGCAAAAGGTTTTGAAGTGATAAAAAATCCAGATCTAGGTGCACTGAGTTTAAGATGCATTGAAACTTCTGAACATTTATTAGATAACTGAATATTGGAAATTAGAGCTCAGGAAAAGAAAAAAAAATGGAGATACAGTCAGAAAGTTCAGAGTTTATGTGCCAAGGAAGTAAAGGGATGAGTGTTTTTTAACAGAGCTGTTAACAGTGACAAAGATTTCCATGAGAGTTAAGATAGTATAAGAGGGAGATGGAGAGATTTGTGAAGCTAAATGTAGATGAAGTGCATTAAGAAAACATAAAGTTCAGTATTTTAGATATTTGAGACTGTTTAAATGCTGGTGAGAGGTTGATCATGGTATCAGCAAGCCTGACTGTGTGCTTTTCTCCAGTAGGTCTCAGAAGTCTGCATGAAGGCAAAGAGGAAAATGAAACCTAAACGAAAGTTTTATGTGTGTTTATGTGTGTCTATGTGTGTGCATTTCCCTAGAATGTTATGACAGAAACACTAGGTCCAAAAAAATGAGAAAATTTTCAAAAGAGTTATGGAAAAGTTGAGCCATGATATGATGACATATTGCATTACATAGGGTCCCTGGTTGCTAACCGCAGAATGGAATCAAGTGGTACATTTATTAAATGATGTTTCACACCTCATGGACTCTCTAAAAGTACAGGACAGGTTAGCATGGGTAAGTTATACAACCAGGAAAAGTATATAGAACAGCATGGAGCTTGCCTTAGGGAAGAAACTACTGCTGCTGACGTTCTGCATTGGGCAGCTCACCAAGTATTATATACACATCGTGGCTACTGAAGGTGAGTCAAGGGACTAGATGGCGGAAGCCCTGACACTGCTGCACCCCAGAGCTTAATAAATATCTCTAATGACTAAAGAAAGAATGATTTTGTGAGTCTATATTTTCTCATGTCTGAATCACAGACAGTGTATCTCTGATATTATAAGTAGAAAGGCAAATTTTTGCTCTACTGTCATAGATGTGAATCATAATAGTAGAAAGGTCCCAAGCCAAACAAAGGAGTTCAAAAGGATGCTTAATTATTACCATACGACAAATTTCTATTCTACATGTCTATTCCCACACAATTCTCTAAATTTACTTTTACTACTTCCCAAATATCAACAGGAAGCATTGCTTTCAGAGTAACAAATTTATCCTACTTTTCACCCTTGCTGGGACTTGCCACACTGGTCTTTGCTAGCACCGACGACTGGAATGTACACTTTAGGTTCCTTGTTAGTAGAAAGATGCACAGATGCTGCTATGTTGACTCAGCTGTTTAAATACACATTTTCAAACAAAATATTTGCAGCACTGATGCCAAATTCCTCCTGACATTCACAATAATATTGAATTTGACTCAACCAAACAAGTGCAACAGTATGCGGAACAAAAGTTTCATCTAGGCTCCATCTAGTTTAACACTCTCTTTTAGTTTTTAATGGTCTCTTTTGGTTTTCAATTTGAAAAAGAATTTGATCAAATATTGGTGATTGAAGCTGTGCAGCCATTAAATTAAGAAGGTGTGCTACTACTATTAGAAGCATCTTTTAGCTGAATGCTAAATTATCCTTAAAATAGTTCTAGCTGAAGCCTGCAAAAAGCTTCATAATGTGCTCAGACTCTGGAGAACATTTTTTTGAAGGCTGAAACAAAATTACTATGACAATATCTTCAATATTATTTAAATAAAAACTTTGAAATCTCATAGAATGTAGGCAATTTACTCCTGTGCAGTTGAACAGAAGTAGAATTTTTTTAAATGACAAATTCATCTCAAAGTGTTGTTTTAGGTAAGCACACACTGAGATACGCACTTAGAAAACAATTAGATGCCAATTTCCCCGTACTTGTATATATGTGCATTACAGCATTTAGAAAAGACTATATCCTAACCTGTTGTATGCAGGTACCACTCCATTTTGTATTCTGAACGTCCTGATTATGCCCGTCTTTTACTCAGTCTGAAGAGAAGCCAGAGTATATGAGTGTCTTTACATTTGTACTTCCTAGTACCTAGTGACATATCTCATACGTAATAGAGTTTTTATAAATGTGAAAGACAGAAAGACATGGAAGAAAATGGAATGGAAGAGAAATATAAAGGAGGAATGCAACGAAGCAATCTGGGAACAATGCGTATTTTAATATTTTCTGCCAGTCACCATACGGAGAGTTAAGTATGTTAATCGTGCTGTGGCAAACACTAATACCACTGTGTTATTTTATTATGCTACTGGGAATTAACAGTGTTTCTTCAAAAGATATAAACCTGTGACACAGGTTACCATATTTATACATCCAAATTCAAACTGAGACTTGATACACAAAGCACTTTGATTGGGGGGAAGCCTGTAACCTTTGACTTAATTTAAGAAAGTGGTTAGAGTGACAAGAAAGTAAATGAGTGTGTGTGTGTGTGTCTATATATATACAGGATATTTAAACAGAGATAAGCAATAAAAAGTAGAACACGATGATGGTTCTCTGTGTGAAATGGGGGGAATAAAGTTAAAAACACTTAAGCTCAAAAAGTAGTTATGCCTCTTCCTGGTTGTAGGACCTTCGGTATGTTACTTAATTTTTCTAAATGACTAATTTTTTCTATATAAAATGTGGCTATTAATACAACCTCCAAATGATTGTGGGAACTAAATTAAAAAACAAACAATTGCTGATTAATATTTGATATAGTAACTCACAATTTTAAGATATTTTTCTTTATGTCCCTGATCATATCTCATTCAATCAGTTTAGACTTAATGCTTTCTACGGCCTCAGGGGAGGATGCAGGGTGTGGTGTGGGGTGGGGGAGTAAGGGGAGGGAGGAGAGATGTTTAAACTTCAAACAGATATGCTCTAGGAAAATTGGGGCAAAAGTAATAGTCCTTTTTTTTTTTAACCCTGACATGATTCAGGAAAAAGTAATAGTCTTAACTCACACATTGATTAAGTAATAAATGTTCCTTTATCACCACCTACTATGTCTCATATTCTGTTCTCATTATTTAGAATATATGACTAAAGCAGCACAGATACATGCCCTATAGAACTTTTAATATAGAAGTAAAGGACAAAAATTATCAGTAATTATAGTCAATAAGTAAATGATATTTTTATAAAATGAAGAAAGAAGCAGGCTAACGGGTATTTAAAGTGGTGTATGTGGGAAGGAAATGCACGGCATTTGGTAGGGTGGGCAAGAGTAGGCCTACTTGGGAAGATACAACGTGAGCCAAGATTCAAAAGAAGTGATGGAGTTAGCCAGGTGAATGTCTGAGGGGAGAGTGGTCCATTCAGAGGAAATAGCTAGAGAAAATGCGCTAAGGCGAGAATATTTCTAGCATAGTTTAGTAACAGAAAGGAAGCCAGTATAGCTGGGAGGAGTATGCAGTGAATGAGAAGCAGACTATGAAGTCAGGGGTAACGGGAATTGTAGAGGATCTGGTAGGCCATTTCACTGACTTCAGCATTTGTGGAATGAGGAGGCATTGTAAGATTCTGTACAGAGGAGTGAATGATCCACTTACTCTGGCTGAAGTTTCAAGAATTGACTACAAGTGACCCATCATGGAAGCAGAGAAAACTATTAGACGTCTATTTGCATTGATCTAATGAAGAAATAAAGATGCCCTGGTTCAGAATGGAAGTTTAGTGATGAGAAGTGACTGTATTTTGCATGTATTCTGAATGTTGAGCAAATAAGATTTCCTGATATATATGACACCATAGAATATAAAAGAGGAAAAGAAAATAAAAATTCTTGTATACTTTAATTTGTAGAATGCAATTCATACCCATCAGTGATAGTGTAAAGTACCCAACAATGGTATGCACATCATAGATGTTCAATAATGGTCAGTTTTTATAAGGGAAACAATGGATTAGAAGAGAATGTGGCAATGATAATTAAACCTAATATTGTAAAGTTATTTAAAGATGCTAAATAATTTAAACATATGTTTTCCTGTTTGACTCTTTCATTAATATTATATTAGCATATAATATTATAATATTGCATGGTAGTAAGGGTAGCTGTTAATTTTCTCATTTCACATAGTGAAAAGTAACTGTAAAATACACAATCTTTTTCCCATTTCACCACATATAACTGATTAGTATTAATAAATGGTAATTAGAAGACATGAAAATTTCATTCCCTCAAAAAAAGATTAAAAGCGTTCAAACAACCAAATCCCCACACATACCCCAAAAAGAAAAATATTTCTGATGAGACAATATCTCCTTCATATTAGTATTTCAAATACAGATAGCTAGGCCTTCTCAGAGGGAAGTTGCTTTAATAGCAAATATTTTCACATTGGTTGATATCAGTATTCTCCAGAAAAACAGAACTAATTGAAGAGATTTTAGAGTAAAAGAGGGATTTTTTAAGAATTTGTCACACGCAGTTATGAAGCTGTCAGGTTGGAGGTTTAGGTGAAAATTGATGCTGATGTTGCAGTTTTCATTCAAAAGGCTGGAAATTCAGGTACAAAATTTATGTTGCAGTCTGGGAGCAGGACTTTTTTTTCTTAAAACCTCAGTCTTTTCTCTTAAGTTCTTCATCTAATTGGATGAGGCCCACGCACATCATGGAGGATAGTCTGCTTTACTCAATAACTACTGATTTAAATTCTAATCATGTCTTGAAAAAATCCCTTCACAGCAACACCTAGACTGGCATTTGACCAAGCAACCAAACACCATTATCTAGCCAAGTTGACACATTAGATTAAGCATCACATTTGGAATATTGAACTAGATGACATTTAAGGTCACTTCTGATTTTATGATTCTACATTTTATTTATTGGAGAAAATAGTACACAGGGGTTGTGCTTAGAAAGACTGTTTTATTGACCCCAAAAATGTAGGCTTACAAAATGACATTAACCTTATTGAACATACTGAGGTACAGAATTAAGTCAAAAATCAAAAGTCAGGAAGTCAGAAAATAATGAGTAATATTCAACTCTTCCTTTGAATTCAAATGTCCTATCTAACCAGTGGGTTTTCATTGCCTCCTTTATGGCTTTTAAATCATCCCAGTTCTCTTTAATCCCTCTGACCTCTGAGTAGCTCAAGGACTACTATCATTTTCAAAAATAATTGCAGCAGAGTTTGAATTGCTCTTTCTCCCTTCAATCTAAACCAATTTTCCTATCAATGTTTTCTCAACACTAAAGCAGGAATGATATTTTAAAATTAGAGTTTTAAAACTTCAGTGAGATCTCATCACTCTCAGGATAATGTGCCAAATCCCAGTGCTTTCATGACCTTCCTCCTTAGTAATGCTCTGGCTTTATATTTTGTTATATTCATATTTGAACTCAATATTTTACATACATAGACTTATTGCTTGACCTCTGAATAAAACATACTTTTTCTTCCCTCTAGGCTATTGCTTAGGATACTTCTGTCTGGGCTAGGTCCCTTTCACTCCCCCAGGCCCACTCTGACTTTACCTGGAAAATTCTAGTTAGGTAAGTCCAAGAAGGTAAGTCCAAGAAAATTCTACTTAGGTACATCTTGATTAGTAGTTTATGTGGTTTCTGGGACTGTTCTATAACAATCTGACTTATTATTTCTTCAGAGACAGAAAAATAATGTTTGGTTTGCCAAAGACACTGCTGGTTAGGGAAGAAAAGATCAACTAATATCAATAATATTAGTCAGAAGTAAATATTTATGATGAAGTTTCACTGAAGACTTTTTTTTTCTGTTTCTGTTTTTAAACAGATGTATCCTCTTACAGAAGAAAAAAAATGGACTCAAACTCAATCACCAATTAGGAAATTATTGGTCAAATATACTTAAAGATATTCTGATATATGCTATGCTATTATATGTGAAATTATTAGGAAAAAACATTGAAAATACAGTGTTCCTTTTTGATGGAGAAACGTGATTTCAATGACAATACTTTCAGTGCATTTGAATTTAATGAAAACATATTCATTAATTTTGATTGCTATTACTTAAATTGTCTAACATCAATTTCCTGTAGCACAATCAAATGGGTAATTTCAAACTAAAAGTAGCACACAACACTGATCTGAGACTAGAAATATTGCTCAATCAATTTCATCCTACGCTTTCAAAAGACGGTGAGCTCTACCATCTTAATACTATTCTGTCTAAATCAGGTAAGAAGAACGGATTTTTTTTCTACTACATGAACTAAATAAGGGACTAAAGATTTATTCATAGATTTCTCTATATTGATACAAATATATGAATAAATGAATAATGATTCCAAATGAGCCCATTGCCTATAATAGTTTCAGACAAATTATTCCCTTGTAATAACACAATCCTAAATGTTTTGTGATCATCTTATATTGTTTAGTAAGTTATATTTGAGAGATTTATCTTTGAATATCCATTATCTAAGAATATGTGCCAATAATTTCCCTGTTTTCTCTTAAATGTATTCCTAACACTTTCTCTTCTTTATTTGCTTAGTATTGCAGGAAAAACATTATCCAAGCCCCTTTGCCCTCTGGCCAATGGGAGGAACAGAAAAAATAGAGGTCTAGTGTAAAATAAGAAATAAGATTATTTCTATGCTGTTTCCAGTAGTCTCACTGGCATCAGCTATTTCTTCCCTGTGATTGTTATTCTCCCTCCTGCAGAATAGCCCTTCCCTCTGTGGTCCCAGATCCTGCTGAGGTGTAGTCCCTGCTCTAGAGCCGCTTCAGGGTTCTCATAACATCACTTCTTTCCCGTCTCCCGCCAGTCCTAGGAGTGGCAGTGCTTCCTGCTGTTTCTAATCTCTTGCTTACTTTCTCATACATTGAGTTCCTTTGGTCTTCAGTCACCCATGCAACCAATTCCTTGTGTTAAATTTTCTCTGATTGAGACACATAGAGTGTTTTAAGTTTCTCTGCATACAAATAGATTTTTGTTTCTTTTTCGGGCTTAAAGAAATAAAAACTAGAGAAACTATAAGGTGATTTTTTTCTGTTTATGAGAATCTCTTTGATACCGCAGTACTTCCAACTCAAACTTCTAAGAAGAAAGTCCCATGTTAATGGGAATTAAAATGTTTATGTTTCATGTTACATATTAAGAAATCTACAAAGAAAACCTCAATCTCAGTACTATGTTCCTCGATGACACGAGTATTTTTTTTCCCTAGATGTTAAGAACTTCACATTCTAAAGTCAATTAATGTCCTCAACTAATACATTTTCAGTGTATTTTATGCACCTCATAAGCACCATTCTGTGTACCCAGAATCCAAAGATACATAAGAAATAGTCTCTGCCCTCAAAGATGTAGTAGGAAGGAAACACACATGAACAGAAAGTTAGAAAAACAGAATAAAAGATAGAATAGCTACTTGCATATGTAATGTAAAAACATGTAAGACATGAAACCCAGTCAGAAGAGGCTTATGGAAGGACTCATGAAGTAGTTAAGTACAATTTAAAAATATGATGCTGTAATCAAAATCTACAACCTAAGTATCTGTATTTGTGAATTACATTTCTAATATATTACATATATTTTCATGGAACCCTAAAACGATTCATTTATCTTTTACCATAGTCACAACCAGAGACCCAGCCCAGGCTCTCATTGGCAAACTATCCTGTATATTCAATAATCTGATATAAATGCCTACACTTTTCTCTTCTGTTAATATGCCTTTCTCAACAAATTTGTTCATATACTCAATATTTTTTTATATGTTCCCTCATCTTTACCTCCTATCGTGATTGTTGCTTTTCTTCTCACCACCCGTTTCCCTGATGCCTGGCATGAGAAGGCTGCATTCTTCCCCTGGCTCACCTGTAACTCAGAGCACTGAGTTGAGGTAAATTGTTTTCTGATGCTTCATTCTTGATTCTAAATGCCTTTTCTTGCCATTTTTCTGTGACGATTTTCTACTATCTCTTTTATCATCAATGTATTTTTATCTTCTATGCCATTCCTACCATTGCAGACATATATTCTAGTATTTTTAAATTTAGAAATACGCTCTTTAACTCTGTGTTTCCTTAAGTTTACCACTCCATACTTCTGTCTGCCTCACAGAAAAATGAGTTGAAGAAGTTATCCTTTATTCGTTGTGCCATTTCTTGCCTCACAAATCTTTTTACATTTTTTATTCAAGTTTTGTCACGACTCCATTGTGGTTCTTCATTTAATGTTTCCCTGTTTTCTAGTTTTCAAAATTCAGTGATCAGCTTCTTTTCATGTCTTTTTTGAATTCTTAAATGTATTTGAGATAAGCAATAACTTTGTCCTATGTTTTCTTCTAATACTCTATATTTCCTAGGTTTTTTCTACCTCACTGACCATCGTTTCTTTCTTTTTCATTAGCCTCTTTTGATTCATTGGGGGTTTCTTTTGTTATTTTATCTATACGCTCTCCAGACAGCACTCATTCAAGCTTTTGAATTAAAAACAACTATAATCTATATTTAATTATAATCTATAGTTCTACTCTGGATCTTCAATATTGATTGACTTTTCTACAAAATTCCCGATTTGCAAATCATCTGCCCTCTTGGTATTTTATCTCAGATGTTTAATAGACATCTCAAACTTAACATGGGCCTGAAAGATTTACTACTTTTTAAAAATGTGCTCCTCTTCCAGTCTGAGACTGTTCTCCCCCTTAGAAAACTCCATTATATAATCGATACAGTTTCTTAAGCCATAAGTGTGTGTGTGCATTGTTTTGGATAACTCTTTATCATAGTCTCACCTTAATCATTAGCAATTCATTTTGTCTATAATTCCATGAAATATATGGAATTTATCCAATAAACTCTATCACTTAATCCTATCATGGGGCCCCCACTCTCATGATTGACTTTATCTAATCCTGATTACCTCCCACAGGTACTGTTTTCAAATATCTTCAAGTTGGGGATAAAAGCTTCAACATATAAACTTCTGGGGGACATGAACATTTTCGGTCCATAACAACATATTAAATGTTATATGAATAAATATACACATTTTTAGGTTGCTTTCTAATACACTTTATTTTTATAGCAGTTTCAGATTTATAAAAAAGTTGAGAAAATTCTAGAGTTTCCATATAATTCACCCTCAGTTTTCCCTTTTACTAAAATCTTACATTAGTATATACATTTGTTACAATTAAAAAAAGATACATTATTATAACTAAAGTTCATGGTTTATTCAGATGTCTCTTTCTCTTTACACTGTAAGTTTCATGAGAGCAAACAACATTTTTGTTTAATACACATGTATATTTGGTGCTGAATAAGTGTCTGTTGAATAAATGAAAAATTTAATGAGAAATTAATGTTCAAGTCCAGAAATACAGATTGAGGCTGCTGATGCAGGTGATGCTGCCATGACAATATACTTAGAAGAACACAAAAATACAGTGAAAGATTCTGCAGTGGTGTGAAATGAGAACCACCAGTTTGAAAACTTCACGATACGGTTAATGTGATTTTGGTTACAAAAAGTCACAGATTTTCTTATTACTATTTTATTTTACCTTTTAAACCTTTTGTACTATTGAGGTAATACTTAAGAATTAATAATTACTTATTGAACAGAATAGGAAATCAGGCTGTTGCACAGGAAGAGTGATGCATCTTGAAGCGAACCGCCATAACAACTGATGAGTGATTCCTGCATACCAGGGTGTTCTGCCACAAGATCTGCAGGATAGATAATCTCCCCAGTGGTCACAAGTTTCAGCAAGAAAGTCTGACATGTGGACACTGCACATGTCTCTACCATATAGCTTACTATATAAAGGATATTTTCTAGAGAACAGTTGCAAGAATCAACTGTCTCACAATATCCTTTCTGATCACAAGTCCCTATTACATATTTCTTTCTGAGAAGCTGGATTTGTCAGCCTATTTTTTTGGCCCCTCAGCTCCCTTGGCCTTTAGGGGTAGGTTTGCATCTAACTGCTTACTGAGGAATGAACAGGAAGAAAACTCAAGCCATTTTGATGGTCTTAGCATTGTCGTAATTTATTTCAAATGGCTTGGTATAAAATAGGAGACGATGCTTAGTATCAATCTTTTCTAGGTGAGGTGCAGAGAGAGAGAGAGTATGAAGAGAAGACACAACAAATTCAATAGTGTCAGTGAGCCTCTAAATCCAGGCTTGGTTTTCAGGCATTCTAATAGATTTTTCAAGATAAAAAATAAATATGGTCTATTTTCAACTCAGGCTGGGAGTGTAACTTTTGCATTTGTCCCCTGATGTTGTCTATTAGTTGCTTTTGCAACCTGAGACCTAGAATAAAAATATGCCCTAAGGGCCTCTAAGCCTTTCTAAGGCTCTACTCATCTCGGCAATGCTACCTGCTACAGCTGCAAACTGTTTCAGCAAGAAAAATCACACATACACACCATATGAAATTACATCTCTTTTTCAAAAGTAAGTCTTTTATGTTAGCTATCCACATTTCACAAACATCTTCTAGTAAGATATTGAGCGAGCAGTTAGAAGAAATGACATCCACAAACTTACTGCAGAAACAGTGATGGATTCTAATAACCAATGAGAATTTATGGCTTTTGCAGAAGGCCTGGGGGATGGGGGCCAGATATTGGTTAAGGTGATGTTTTTGCATTTACATCACCATAAAGACATTGTTTGACATTTCTAATATTCTAATACTAATGTATTCTACTTATAAAAATAAAATAGGTTGCATTTATACTTCTGAATGGAAGAAATTATTTTCACAATAAAGTTATTTCTGCACCAATAATAAAATGTTTTCTGCCAATTAACATCGAGTGATGTATTACTACTGATACACAATTACTCATTAAAATAAATTTTTATAAATAAGTCATTATGTATCCAAAGATGGAGAAACAAGATTAATAAGACACAATTTACTTTTAATGGGTTCACAGTGGAGTTAAGTCTTCCTTCCCTGTGAATCACTTGTCATCTGTGTCAGTATTATACCTGATGCAGGATAAAAATATGATTCTTTATCTTGACATGAGTTTGTGATATGGTAAATCTGTAGGTACCCAAAATATTTATGTTTAATAAGCATTCAAGTATTCAAGTAACAGATGATTCAAGTATTTGAAAACCACCATTGCTCCAGTATAAGACCCAAGAGAGATACAAAAAAAAAAAAAAAACCCACAATGCAAAAGACATTGTGATGTTCTGCCCAAGTATTCTCTGCAAAATAGCTGCATCCATCCTCTAGTCAAAGTGGACATCAGCTCCTGGTGAATGTAACCTCACTTAATGCAAATTGCCTCCTTCCTCAGGGAACTGCCTAACACAAGGTTATTCCTCATCCAAGGTCAACCTGCTGTTAATGTCTAGATGGGGAATTCAAAGAATAGCCTCAAAGACTTTGAAGAAATATCACAGGTCCTGAACTTTCACTTGGGATTGACTGAGGCCTCAGTTGCACCTGCATTCTTGAATAGCTCCTGTCCAATGCTTTCTTGCTTGGTTTCTTTTTATTTCTTTTTTTTTATAGGGGTGTAAAAGATTTTGTTTCAAGGATAGCTTTTATAATAGTTTAGTCAGGGCTGTAAGTGTGCCCATCACCCAAATAGTGTTCACTGTATATGTTAGGTAAGTCTTTATCCCTCTCCTCCTCCCACCTCCCAACTTCTTGATTTCCAATAATTTTTACTTCTTTCTGTGCCCATCAATTAGTTTCAAATTATTAGAGAGTACACGTGGTGGTTTGTTTTTCCATTCTTGAGAAACTTCACTTAGAATAATGGTCTCCAGTTCCATCAAAATTGCTGCAAAAGGCATTAATTCATTTCTTTTTATGACTGAGTAATATTCCATGGTATAGATAAATCAAATTTTGTTAAATTACTCATAAATTGATGGACATTTTGGTTGATTCCACATATTTGCAATTGTGAATTGTATTTTAATAAACATTCAAGTATTGATATCTTTTTGACAAACTGACATATTCCTTTGGGGAGATATCTAGAGGTGGGATTGCTAGATTGAATGGTAGGTCTACTTTTAGTTCTTTGAGAAATTTCCATACTATTTTCCATAGAGGTTGTACTAATTTTCAGTCCCAGTAACAGTGTATAAGCATTCCTAGTCTCTGCAACCATGCCAGTATCTGTCATATTTGGACTTTTTAATAAAAGCCATTATAACAGGGGTAAGGTGATATCTCATCATGGTTTTAATTTGCATTTCCCTGATGATTAGTGACATTGAACATTTTTTAATATGTTTCTTGGCCATTTGTATATCTTCTTTTGAGAAGCTTCTGTTCATGTCTTTTGACCATTTTTTAATGGGGTTGTTTGATTTTTTTCCTTGCTGATTTTTTTGAGTTCTTTCTAGATTCTGGATATTAACCCTTTATTGGATGTATAATTTGCAAATATTTTCTCCAATTCTGTAGGTTGTCTATTTGCTCTGTTGATTATTTCCTTTGCTGTGCAAAAGCTTTTTAATTTAATCAAGTCTGATTTATTTATTTTTGTTGTTGCTGTCGTTACCTTAAGGGATTAGTCATAAATTCTTCACCTAGGCCGATATGTAGAAGAGTTTTCCTATATTTTCTTCTGGAATTCTTATGGTTACATGCGTTACATTTACATCTTTTGTCCATCTTGTACTAATTTTTGTGAGTGGTGAGAAATGGGGGTCCTGTTTCATTCTTTTTCATGTGACTATCCAATTTTACCAGCACCATTTATTGAATAAGTCTTCTTTCCTCCAGTATATGTTGTCTTCTTTGTTGAAGATTGGTTGGTTGTAGCTAGATGGTTTTATTAATACATCTGGGTTCTGTGCCCTGTTCCATTCATCTACATCTCTATTTTTGTGTCAATACTATGCTTATTTAGTTACTAGCCTTGTAGTATAGTTTGAAGTCTGGTAATGTGATGTCTCCAGATTTGTTCTTTTTTCTTAAGATTGCTTAGGCTATTTGTGCTCTTTTCTGGTTTCAAACGAAGCATAGAATTATTTTTTCTAGATCTGTAAAGTATGTCATTGATATTTTGGTGAGGATTGCATTGAATCTGTAAATCACTTTGGGCTGTATGGACATTTTAACAATGTTGTTTCTACTGATCCATGACCATGATATGTTTTACCATTTGTGTCATCTGCTATTACTTTCCTCAGTGTTTTGTAGTTCTCCTTATAGATATCATTAACCTCCTTCATTAAATATCTTCCTACTTATTTTATTTTCTCTGCAGCTATTGTGAATGATATTGAGTCTTTTATTTGACTCTCAGCTTGATTGTTATTTGTATATAGAAAGCTACTGATTTCTGTACATTGATTTTGTAAGCTAAGACTGCTGAATTTATTTATCAATTCCAGGAGTCTCTTGGGGGAGTCTTTGAGATTTTCTAGATACAGGAGCATATCATCAGCAAAAAGTTATAGTTTGATCTTTTCTTTCCCAATTTGGATACCCTGTATGTTTTTTCTTGCCTGATTGCTCTGGCCAGGACTTCCAGCATTATGTTGAATAGAAGTAGTGACAGTGGGTAACTTTGTCTTGTTTCAGTGCTTAGGGCAAATACTTTTAATTTTTCCCCACTGAGTGTGATGTTTGCTGTGGGTTTGTTATATATGGCTTGTATGATTTTCATATATGTTATTTCTACATATATGTAGAAATAAGGGTTTTTATCATGAAAGAGTGCTGAATTTTACAAGTGTTTTTTACACATCTATTGAGATGATCATATGATCTTTGTTTTTGCTTCTGCTTATGTTGTGAATCACATTTATTGATTTATGTATGTTGAATCATCTTAGCATCCCTGGGATGAAGTCCATGTGGCCCTGGTGGATTTTTTTTTTTTTAATGTGATGTTGAATTTGATTTGTTAGTATTTTTTATTGGGAATCTTTACCTTTATATTCACAAGGGATGCTGGTAGTTTTCTTTATTTGTTGTGTCTTTTCCTAGCTTTGGTATCAAGGTCTTACTGACTTCATAGAGTGAGTTGGGGAGGATTCCCTTTTTTTCAATGTATGTAGTAATTTCTGTAGGATGTATACCAGCTCATCTTTTTAGGACTAATAGCATTCAGTTGTGAATGCATTTAGTCTGGGGCTTTTTTTGATGGAAGAATTTTTATTATGGCTTCAGTCTGGCTCCTCATTATTGGTTTGTTCAGGAGTTCTGTTTCTTCCTGACTGAATCTTGGGAGGTTGAGTGTTTCCAGTAATTTGTCCCTTTCCTCTAAATTTTATAGCTTATATGCACAGAGATTTTTGTAGTATTCACAGATGGTATTTTGTTCCTTTGATATCAGTTATAATATCTTCTTTTTCACTTCTGACTGAGCGTTTTTGGGTGACTTCGTCTCTATTCCTGGTCAATATAGCAAGAAGTCTATCCATTTTCTTTATTTTTTCAAAGAACCAACTTCTGTTTTGTTGATCTTCTATATTGCTTTCTTTTTCCACTTTGTTTGCTTCTGCTCTGACTTGTTATTTTTATTCTGCTGGCTTTGGGTTTGATTTGCTTTGTCTTTTCTAGTTCCTTGCGATGTGTCTGTTATTAGCTTGTTAATTTATGATTGTTTTGTCTTTTTGATGTACTCATTTAAATTTATCAATTTTCCCTTAGGATTACTTTTGCTGAATCCAATAGATTTTTTTATATATATTGGAGAACTTATTTTGATATGGAAGGTCATTTTTGGTTAAAAAATTTCTTAGCGGTTCTTAAATAGATATTTATACAGGTGTGAATTAAGAAGTGTAACATTTTTTAATCCTGGTATGCTTTGTCTCCCATTTGTATTATAGCTGCTACTGATGACAGATGTTACAGATATGCAGATTGTGC
>CAUYRT010017103.1:0-69371 GCA_963574885.1 Lepilemur ruficaudatus
CTCTCATTCTAGGCTGAAATAAAATGTTACAGATAGTATAGTAAAAGCCAATAGATGAATGTCTAAAATGAATAAAAGAACTAGAGATATAAGCATATTATTTGGAAAGTTAGATGTAAATACCAGAAATACCCCTCAGGACTGAGGAATGGGGTGATACATGATGGAGTGGGGCAAGGAACTCCACTAATTTTAAGTGTTTTCATACCATTAAAATAATTTTAAAGCCATACACATGTATTTCTTTGCCGAGCATAAAATTCATTTGAATAACATAAAAAGTTAAAAAATAAAACCCAGAGTAGAAATCTTCTCTTGGGAACTTGAGAGGAGCTTCTGCCCTCTTAACTGGAGGAAGGGATAAAAGCTTCTGGTCTCCCTTGTTTCAGAAAAAACATTTCAGTTGTTTCTGGGATCCACTGATGCATGCAGACACTTTCATTTCTCTTTTGAATAAAAGATAAAAGACAGATGATAATGAAATTAAAATTGCACACTAACTGGAATATAGATGAAGTACCGAAAGAAATCTGCTGTGCTTCAGATCAACAAAATTCCACAAAGGGCACAAGACCTTGGTTTGAATTAAAAGGAATAAAAGTAGTTAGAAAATTCCCTGTATTGTAAGTGACAAGGTTGAGTGAGGATCTTTATGAGGCAAACTAAAGGGACAGGATTCAGTTCAATTCAGGGCACCGCAGTTATAGAACACCCATTCTGTGTCAGGCACGGTGCCAGCTGCTGAGAGACTGCCCAGTAAAAAGTAAGACACAGGCTTTGGCAAGGTGTTCATGTCTGATGGGAGAAAAACAAACAACATGCTCCAGTCTGTTGATGGACGTTATCTGAGATGCGGAGTACCACTGTGGTCTCCAAACATAGCTGTTTGCACCCCTGCTTCCTTACAAGTGATTTCCTCTGCTGGAAATGAGTGAACTCACTTTTGGAAGTGCTAACTTCCATGTGTCAAAGGTCTTCAAGACTTAACTCAAATTTTACTCATGCTGCAAAGCTTTCCTTGCCTTCCTTCATTGATGTAGATCCCTTTTTTCTCTCCCTCAGCTCATGTCATATTTCTATCACTATACTTATCCAACTGAACTGTAACTGTCACCTTCTTGTTAGACAATCTTCCCTAAACACATTGCACATTTTTGAGAATAAGGATCAGGATTACTTATCATTCTTAAATAATAACATTTAAGGTGTACAGGTTTTGAGTTAATGTTTGCTGAGTAATTAGTGGGAAATTTATTCTGGTGGATGCTAGTGAAGATGTCTTAGACGGGTGGACACCTAAATTGAAATTTTCAGCATAAACAGGAAGGTATTTACAGGCAGATAGGTTAAGTGTAAAATGCATTTTAGAGAAAGGGAAGAGTTCAAAGACAGGATGACTGAAACACCACGAAATGTTCAGAAGATTGCCTGTGATTCAAAATGGTTGAAGAGTAACTGGAAATAAAATTGAGAAAATAATCATGGGTCAGATCACAAAAAGCCTTATGTTGTATTTATATGGCTTGGATCCTATAGGTCATGGGGAACTATTTAGGTTTAAATAGAGAAGTTACAAGATGTGTATTTTTATTCACAAATGAAAGAATTTGTTTCTTTTATCAAATTATATAAATACACACTTGTAGTGTAAAATTGGAAACACAAAAATGCATAAGCATAAAAGGTATAGAAAACAAAGTTTTGAAATGTTCTAAAATCCTAACACCTTGAGATATAACCAGTGACATTTTTGTGTCTATCTTTTCATGCATTGCTTTATATATACCCACACATGTGCAACATATACACATTTTATGTAAACTGAGTCATATATTTTTATTATATACTTTTTATTCTCTCTTCCTATGTTAACTTATCCACTCCTTCTCCTTTGTCTTCCCTTAGTTCCACATAACTAATGTCAATGTGTGGTTACATGTTAATCACCATGCATATGTAAGATTTTTGCCATCATTTAAGAAAAGTGAGTTCATATACTTCTTTATTCATGTAGCTTTTCCCACTTAACAACACCTTATGCAAATTTCTCCAAGTCCTAGCAGGGTGCAGTGGCTCAATCCTGTAATCCTAGCACTTGGGGAGGCCTAAAGCAGGAGGGTTGCTTAAGCCCAGGAGTTCAAGACCAGCCTGAGCAAGAGTGAGACCCCATCTCTACTAAAAGTAGAAAAATTGGCCCGACATCATGGCACACTCCTATATTCCCAGCTACTTGGGAGGCTGAGGTAGGAAGATTCCTTGAGCCCAGGACTTTGAGCCTGCAGTGAGCTACAATGATGCCACTACTCTCTGCCCAGGTTGAAAATTTTTATACTCTTTATAAAAAAAAAAAAAAAAAAAAAAAAAAACCTCTCCAGATCAACTGGTATAGCGACAAATGACAAACAGAGACAACTCAGTCTTTTTAATTGCTGCATAATATCCTATAGTATGAATAAATTACAATTTATTCAACCATTTCCCTAGTGATGGGCATTCAATGTGTTTTCAGTTTGTTATACTGCCAACTATGGTGTAACAAACTTCCTTAAAAATAAATCTTTATTAATTGGTATTTCATAGACTAAATTCTCAAGAGAGGGACTGATGGGTTGAATTATAACTTTATTTTTAATTTTAATAGATATTACCAAATTTCTTTTTAGAAATGACTATAGTAATTCATATTGTACCAGAAATGAGAGTAGCTTTTCCTTGTATTCTTGCAGCCTGTAGGTATTATCATTCTTTTCAGTTTTTGTCAATCATCAGATTATTCTCCCTTATCAAAGGGAGAAATTGTTATCATTCCTTTGATTTTTTTTCTGCCTGCTACTAGGATTGAACATATTATGTATGTATGCATTGGCCATTTGCATTGCTCTTCTGTCAGTTGCCTATTATTATTTGCCTATTATCCTATAGAGTTGCTTTTAATCAATCTGTAAGCTCTTTCTAAAGCACTTATATTAAAAACTTTTACATTTTAGAATGATAATTTTCATGAAAATTGGAAGAAAGAACGAGAGTGGGCACTGCTGGAGGCAGAGAAATTGTTTAGAAGACTATTGGGAAAAAATTCCAAGCGCGAGGTAATAAGCACCCAAACCAAGAAACTGGCAGTGTTCATGGAGAGCAAGAGGATGGGGTGTAGAGATCCCAGTTAGGTGTCTCCTAAGCAGAGATTGCTAGTTACACAGCCCTTGGCCTCTCACACTTCAGTTTATATCTCAATTCCTGAAGAAAATGCATTATATGCATGATGAAAGCAAAGCATGACTCCAATTAGAACTGGAGAAAACTCTCTTTCAGCTCAAGTCATCATGTGTAAGCAAGAAAAAAAGATCTTGCACCCTTTGCTACGTTCACTGAGAACAATTACACAGCTGTGTGACTCTGTGCCACTGAAAGATGCCAAACTATTCTCTGAATATCAAAGTTTAAAATTATGCATTTTCAGTTGAGTTTTTCTGTGAAGTATGTTTTTACTATTTTTACTTCTTTAAAAATGGGTCACTCATAATTTTGATGTGGCAATCATCTAATAATCAGGAAATTTGATTTCTTAACCATAACTCTCCATGTTAGTATTGTGTTGCATATGAGCTTCCTTAAAAAACTAATCACAGGTTTTTGGTAAAACCCTGGATATTTCTTTTAGCTAACGGATTCTCTGATCATTGTAATTGCACTGTCAGCCTTACTTGCTAGCAGAAAGCAATAACTAGAAATTGTTAGTTCATATTTTTTGTACCGTCTGATGTATGACTTCACTTAGAAGCAGAAATCTCCAAACAGTGTTAATATAGATAACAAAGACATTTAGAAAAAATACTGTTAAGGTTTGGAAGTGGTAGGTACTGTTATATTCAGTGTTTAGGGAATAAATGATTTAGTTTGAAAATTTCTTTGAGCACTTTAAAAAGAAAGGTACTGTGAAAATTCAAGGAATGAGTTATTCATATGCTTTGAAACAGAGGACATCAATATGATAAACGGCTGGAAAATTCCCAGAAAATAGCCACTTACTGATATGCCAACCATACATTCAAAGAATTTTATGTAGATTCTTAAGCATAAATTTTACTATAATTCTAGACATGATGGATCCCATTATTTACTTTTGTCTTATTTTATTCTATAAGGAGATTTTATAACATTTCTTGAAAAATTAATGTATTTTTATGCAACTCTACTAATCATGGAGTTTTTCTTTCTTTCTTAAAGTACTTACTAGAGGGCTGGGGGCAGTGGCTCATGCCTATAATCCTAGCACTCTGGAAGGCCGAGGTGGGAGGATCACTTGAGGTCAGGAGTTCAAGACTATCCTGAGCAAGAGTGAGACACTGTCTCTACTAAAAATAGAAAAAAAATTAGCCAGGCATGGTGGCGTGTGCCTGTAGTCCCAGCTACTTGGGAGGCTGAGGCAGGAGGATCTCTTGAGCCCAGGAGTTTGAGGTTGTCGTGAGCTAGGCTGATGGCACAGCATTCTACCCAGGGCAAGAGAGTGAGACTCTGTCTCAAAAAAAAAAAAAAAAGTATTTGCTATAGTCATTTAATTCACATAACTACCCCATGAGAAAGGTAGTATTTCTTTTTTTTCAATTGAGGAAGCAGCACAAAGTAGATATGTTGCCTAAAATCACAGAGCTAATAAGGAGTGGAGCAAGGATTCACTCTCAGACAAGCTTGCTTTAGGCTGTCTGCACTTGTCCACTCCCCTAAACATCCAACAGTGATTTTGCCATTCTTGCTGCAGTCTTCATTCTTCAATCTGTACTTTTTACTGGACGTGCAGGTAAGGAATACACCAACAGAGGCATTACCACATCCACCCCAGATATGGTGGCAAGACAACTTGAATTTTTCAATGTCATTTGATTTTAATAAAGGATTTCTATTCTCTCTAGAAATGTAGGAAAGTAGGAAAGTGCTATGCAATGATTATCTCAGTGATATTTGAAGATGTTTTTGATGCATAGTAGGAATTCAAGTGAATATTAGTTACTCTTTCCTTATGACTGTTTTCCCAAGCATATTTATAGAGAATTTGGTTATTAACATTTACAATCAATTTGCTGATTTACCAGCTTCTTTCACATGACTGGATGTGTTCTACATAGAAATACTGGGAGGCAGATGATCACAGATGTCATTATCCTTACTTTACTACAGGTGTGGCACAGAGAGGTGAGTGCTGTTTACAATGTTCTATAACTTGAAAGTGATGGATATATGTCCAGAATGCATACCTTTAATTTAAGGGCATTTCTCACTAGTGAACAGTCATTTAAGAAAAATTTCAGATGAAGTAGACATAAAAGTTTACTCTCTGTAACAGTGTCAACTTAGTGCCAAAACACCACTTGTGCCCTGAAGTTGATCTTTGTTTTACTTAGAGTGGAATAGAAAAGAATAACAGAAAACTAGCAAAGCTTCGTTGAGCACATTTATTGTTCAGTGACAAAGCTGAAATCACTTTGTTCTAACAGTTGACTTTCCACTGAACTCTGAAAAAAGTAAGCAATTACTTGGCTCATGCTCTTTAGCAAAGTGAATGCTTGCTTAGTTTATTTTAAGCTTCCAGATTTGATGTGTCACATTAGGAATGATAATACCCCTAAGCAATTATGGCATTTGTCATTTGTTGCTCTATTGTATAGTTCTCTAAGCTCCACATGAAAAATAAATCTCTTTTGAGTGCTCCATGTATAAACCATTTGGTAACAGCTATAGCAGGAAGAACTGCTCAGCATTGACGGGGCCTCGCTAACTAAAGTAATTTAGAATTTCCCTTTCCTGTTCTCAGCCTAGAACCCTTCACAAATAAAATTGAGGGGGCCCAAAAGAGAGTTGAACGTTCACCAGATAAATGGTTAACTTTTGACAGATGTCATCTGATCTGTTGCTTGAGTCCATTCTTCCTATGAAACCAAATGATTCACCTGTTTGGGGATTTGAGAAATTTGTTTCTTAGTTTATCAGTTTTATGGGATAATAAATTGTTCTTTGAGGAATAAAACTTGAGTTTCCATCTAAAATTACACGTTAAGCATTTCTCTTGTTACCAATTATTTAAAGCTCTCTTTACTTAGTAAATATATATCTTGAATACTTATCTTTTGAAAAACATCATGAGAAAGACAAAGATGAATTGATAAAGTTAATTCATCTTTTCTTTAACAGAACTTGTAATTTAGTCCTATAAGTCAGTAGTCCCCAACATTTTTGGCACCAGGGACCGGTTTCAGGGTTTCGGGGAAGACCATTTTTCCATGGAGGGGGTTGGGGAAGCAGAGCTCAGGCAATGATATGAGCAATGGGGAACAGCTGTAAATACAGATGAAGCTTCACTCTCTTGCTGCCCACCTTCTGCTGTGCAGCCCCCCACCCCTTTCCTAACTTTCATGGAAGACAATTTTTCCACAGATGGGTGAGGAGGCGGAGCTCTGCCGCCCAGTCCCTAACAGGCCCGAGACCACTACTGGTCCCCCACAGCCCAGGGATTGAGGACCACAGCTGTAAGTGAATATCACAGGATATGATAGCGTGTTTGGAAGTTCTAGCAGGGGAACACAGCTACTTGTCTGCCCTTGCCCAAAGAGGTCATCCTCTTCGACAACCTTGTAGCTTCTGGAGGGACACACATGGTGCCATGAGCAAGATCAGCCTGATCAACCCTGCTGATCAATGGGGTAACAGATGTTGCAGCCAGACTGCCCTCACATCCAATCACAGAATATGAAAAATCATGTAAAAAGAAAACACTCCCCTCCCAAATAAAAACAAACTGGGAAAGCTTTATTATTAGAGAGAAAGGGAAGATGATGATAGAATTTCAGTTTCTTTTAAAACAGTCAAATAGCATTAAAGACTGGAATGGTTATTACCAGGAATTGGGGGAAGGGAGAAATGGCATAATAGGCATAATATTTCAGTTAAGTAAGATTAATAAGCTCCAGAGATTTGTGCTGTACACTCACCTAGAGTCAACCATAACATATTGCACACCTAAAATTTGTTAAGAGGATACATCTTACATTGCACCTTTACCATGATAAATTAAAAAAAGATAAACTACTTTCTAAATGTACCAATAGGTGACAGTAAGATTTGTCATACAGAGTTATCAGCTATAAAGCAGTTAAAAGCTAAAATTTGTCTACCTGCAATGATGGCATTAATCTGGAATAGTTTACTTATACCTCTTCTTGCTGTATTAAAATAGCAATATGAATTTTCTTATAGGGCTATTCCCTAACAAAACAATGTCATATGTTTTTGAGAGAACGGTGTTTTTCTCCTGTCAAAGAGAAAGGAATCTATCTACTCCTTCCAAAATTATATGATATTAAGGTTAAAATGAAAATAAAAAGACAAGAAAAAACTTCAGCCTTATCTCCACCAAAATCTGTTATTTGATTCATCAATAATGCATTCTTAACAACTGTGAGACTTGAAAGTTTTAAGATGCTATATCAGGGCAGGAACTGATATTTACATTGAGTTAATACAGTTTCATCTATAACAGATTTTTGTGCATAGAGTTTAAGATAGAAAGTTTAATAAATATAGTAAATGATTCTAGCACATTCCTAAAGGTTTTTCTCTACAAGTGACAACACTTTTAAAGTGACTAAAAGTAGAATGTTTGTATCAATTTCCTGTTAGTGTTTGTCTAGATTTTCATTTGCGTGAGAAGTCCAGGCTTATAGGCTTTTGAGCAAGAAATTAGACTGTAATTAGGTGGAATAACTTGTGGCTAGTGGGCCTAACTTTGGGAGTTACCTCTACAGATTAAATCTAATTTCTTTTCCACATAATATCTCCTCAAATATCTGAGGTTAGCAATTGTATTTTTCCAGGCATTGTGGGTTTCCTCAATGATTGCTCAAATGATATGATGTGAAATTCCCTTTACCATTTTCCTAACTTTTAAAATTATCCTGGTAAGGTCTAACCAATTTAAAGTAAATAAATATTATCAACAATGTTATTCTAGATATCAGAATATCAAGAAAAATAGAAGTTAATGAGTATGCCTTCATATCACATTCGTTCTTTGCAAACAAATCACATAGTTAAGTCATATATTGCATTTATAGTCAACTAATCCTGTAATTCTTATACATGCTGCCTCTAAATCAATTTTCTCCATTCTCTGTTGATCCAAGTTGCACCTTTGGATTAGGGTTCAGGGCCTTAATAATCCGTGTCAAGTTTCATACTGTTAGATTTTCTTTTTTTTTTCCTTTAAATTTCAGAATATTATGGGGGTACAAATGTTTAGGTTACAAATATTGCCATTGCCCTGTCCAAGTCAAAGCTGCAAACGTGCCCATCCCCCAGACTGCACATCACACACATTAGGTGTGAATATACGCAGCCCCCTTCCTCCTGCCCGCTACCCAATGAATGTTACTACCATATATGCAGGTAAGTGTTGATCAATCAGTACCAATTGTTTTATATTTTCTACTATCCTTTTGAATTCAGACTTTGACATCACTGTATTGGCTGTCCAGCTTGGCTAAATAATGTTGGCACATTTGTAAAGCATGCCCCCAAGCACTTGCCTCATCTAAGTTATTGATATAAATGTTAAATAAGTCAAAGTTAGTTATGGTGTCCTGTCATGTAACATATAATAATCGCCTCAAAACTATTATCAATTTAAATTAAACAGAATCTTCAGTTACAATGGTTTCAACAGCTACTAATACAAATACATTAATATACATTTTTAAAGACTATCTTTTTCTAACAGTTTTATGTTCACGGCAAACTTGAGAGGACGGTATGGAGATTTCTCATATATCCCCTGCCCCTACACATGTATAGCCACTTCCATTATCAACATCCCCTACCAGAGTAGCACATTTGTTACAATTGATGAACCTGCATTGACACATCATTATCACCAAAAGACCATAGTTTACATTGGGGTTTACTCTTGATGTTGTACATTTTGTAGGTTTGGGGAAATGTATAATGATGTGTGTGTGTGTGTGTGTGTGTATAAATGATTAATATATTTTAAAATACTCTGACAGTGTGCTATGTGTTGTCTGGTCTTATGCTTTGATGAACTCCAGCTATATCCTGTCTGCCACTTTTTCCTGATTTGTAAGTCAAGTTACTCATTCAAAGTTATAGCCCTTTCTTTAAAAAAGTTTGATTACAAAGGAAGACTTTAAAAATAAGAAACAAATAATTTACACACACTTATTTAGATTAGCACTTTCCTAAAATTTGCTTTTATTTCTTTTCCACTAGAAACCTCAAGTCTTTGTTAACTGCAACAAATACATTGCTTTTAGAGTTTAAATTTGTTCTGTCTTATACATTGACAAAATAAAAGATATAAAGATTCCATTTTCAAGGTTGAGTAACAGTTGTGATCATCAACTGTTACCTGTTTATATGAGGATTAATGTGTTTTTGGTTATTAAAGATTGTGTATCTTTTTAACATAATGGTACTAATTATAATTATAGTAGTAAATTTCTTCATTTATTCTCCTAGATTCAATTTTATTTGCTGGTCATGATAAGAGCTTATCTCTTTTTACTTATTTTCTCATTTGTTGGTTCATAATTTAGATGATCTAGAATATTAGAAATGTTGTTAATAAATGACCAGGTTCATGTATCCAGTGATCCTTGTAATATTTTCTCATAAGGCTTTAGCTCAGAAGAGGACAGCTGTCCTGAGTACAGTTCTCAAAGCACAGCAGGGTTTTGTTGTCCTCATTGTCATTTTTGCAATCATTTATTTTTTCTACTGATACCTGATATCCTTGTGTTTTGATATCTTATGCAGTGATAATATTTATAATGAGTTTCTAAGAATTTACATTCAACATGACTGAAAGTATAATTCCATATACCAAATATATAAAGAAGGGGTGGCCTATATATACTATCTGGTATCAACTCAAAAGTAATGAAAGTGGTCTTCAATGTCAGTTTTCTGTGCTATGCTAATACTTATTTTATTATTAAGTCAGGTATAGTAAAAAGACACAGTTTATCATTAATGAAGTATTAATTTTATAAAAAATAAAAGATTATAGTGAAAATTCACAGCATTAAATCTTACTGAATAATTAAGTTCACTACTCTCAGAATCAACAGATTTAAATATCAGGTATTTGTAATATAAGGCATACCTAGAATTATCCTCATACAAAAGGCTAGTATCATTAAAATTACTACACAATCATCATTTCCAGGAAGAGCAATCTCACTGATTCCAAACTAGGTTTTGCCCTGTGATTAACCCAAGTGTTAATCACAGTGTTCCAGGATAAGCAATCTAATAAATAATTTAGAAAGAAGATCACTTGAACCCTATATACTATAATGTGTCCCAAACAGGGAGACAAGAAACATAGAAATAATGGAAAGGAAATAGTCAAGATGTAAGACAGTCATTCTCAAATTGAGGGCGATTTTACTCCTCAGGAGACATTTTTGCCGTTATAACTTAGGGAGAGGGATGCAACTGGAATCTAGCAGATAAAGGACAGGGATGCTACCAAATCTTACAGTGCACAGGACAGCACTCATTTAGAATTTGATTTAGATTTTAAAATTACACTTTTGTTTTTCTTAAATTCCAAGGGCATAGTACCTTGTATAAAGTGGATCTACTGTATGCAGAAAATCAAGGGACTGCCCATGGGATTATACTACCAAAGAGTCTGACCTCCCACTTCTTCCTATTCTTATACACAGCCTGGTGAGCAGAGATTGCTCGCTCGTGTACAATAGCATGCCTCATGCTTCTGGTGAACCACAGAGAAAGTCATAAACAAATGATAAATATACCCCTCCATAATCCCTTAATAATGTAATTAATGTCAGAAAAAACAGTTATCACATGTTTAGTAAATGAAATGGATGACTATAATTAAATATTGATCATATAATGCATTAAAATATATTTATACATCTTGTTCTTCAGACCTGAATTATTTTTCTAATATTTAGAGATGTTTCCTGATAAAACATTCCAACTCCTAAAATGTCTGCAAAACAATATCTTCAAATATATTTGAGAAAGACTTGGAAAACTCACATGAAGAAAAAAAATGGGTTGTACATCACCCTTTCAAATGTCTGGAGGGGAAAAAAGTTTTTGAAGGCTATTATTTCAATGAATCATTTCTCTCCTCTTATTTTATATTCAATTGGGTATCATCTGCTCTTGGAAAAGAATAAATATTCAGCGATAACACATTGAATGTTATAAACTAAATAGAAAACATGTAACTATGTAAAGTGAATGAATTTTGTAAACATATATCTTACTTTTTCAAAGATATTTTAATAGCACTATCTCTAAAACAACTTATTTACTGCATATGTTTGAGCACCTTATGCCTGGAGGATACTATGGCACCCAAGAAAGATTGACTATGAATTGATGAGGCTGAGGCCCAAAATAAGAGAAGATAATCTCTTATTTCTTTTACATGAAGGCTGAATAGCACATCTATATTTTTTTATGCAAATAGAGAATTCAAAGAGTAGCTTGATGCTTCCTTCGGGTTTCAGAAAAGTAGGTTTAATATAAGAGGAAATCAAAGGAGGAGAGTTTTAATTTCTTTCCTCATGCTTCTCTGTAGTTTGAGAGAAATAAGCAAAATCTATATTAACTGTATTAACGAACACCAGAGCTCCTGAAGTTTTGAATTCATATTCCTGTGGTGCTATAGTTTTTATAGTATAAATATTCATATCTTAGCCCAGTGATCAAAGGGGATGAAAAATTCATTGTTTAAAGAGAATTAAGAAGGCAGAGTTATGCTGAGAGTATACTTTTACACGTTCATTCATTCAACCAATATTTGTTAAGAACATAATATATGCTGTGCAAGTGATACAGAGAGCACCAAGTAAGATGTCAACCATACTGTGATGTTTCCAGGGATTAGAGTGATGATATTAAGGATGCGCTTGCCTCTTCTCAGAGAAATGGAGTAGAGCACATGGATTTACATTTTAATACGAAACCCAAATTAGAGCAAAGGGAAGGTCCCTTTATTTTAATAGACACCATGGCAGTTATGAAGGTATTGTCTCTAAGGCTTAGATATGTCCCTCTCTGCTTTGGGATTATGGGGCTGGGATTTTGCAAACTGTTTTTCCATTTGCAAGACAACTGTATAAGGGCACAAGAGGGAAGGCTCAAATAGAAAAGGAGGGACTTCTCCCTGCCAGCTTCATGCTGTCTTGCTCTTTTTTCTTTCCATTTCCTGTGAACATCACTCTAGCCGTATTTTTTCACCTTGGCAGCAGTGATTTCAAGTTTCTGTTTTCCAACAGTTTAAACAGCCAGGGTGGTACCCCTTAGAGATGCCAGCACCAGCTGGCAGCACTCAGCCATTTGAGCTCTGCGGGGTTCTTCAACCAAACATCATATCTTTTCTTTCTTCCCTAATGGTGGTAGGAGCATCCTGCAGTTTCTACTTTCATGATACTTTGTTTTCTTGTATATCTTTCAGATTTAAAGACTTGCTTAAAAACTATTTATATTAAATTCTTTCTGTTAAAATAACTGGAGTGGTTTTTGACTGCACCCCAACTGATCCAGAGATTAAGTACTTGACAGAGGGCATGATTTGCATTAAAACTTCCATGATATCAGTCATAATCATGCTCCTGATAAACCCCTGTATTCTGGGCTATATTCAGGGGCAGAGCACTAAAGTTCTTTTGATGAAATTTTGGTAGTAATTATATGTGGTACATTATTTAAGTGTACGTATTTGTCTTAAGTGCATTAATATTTGTAAAATACTTAGAAGTGCCTGGCACATAGAGAAGATTATATAGGGGTATGTGTGTGTATGTAGACACATATATATATATACACATACATACATATACATGTATGAGTATATATATTTGTTGTATATGTAGATATGTATATATATGAGTATTTGTTATGTAAATGAAATAAAATCAAAGACAAAATAAAAATAAATGATAAAATAATCTATTACTATTCTTCTCCAAATAAGTAGGTACTGTGTAAAAATCTATAGCACTTGATCTTAGCCAAAAGGCCGAGAAGCAACTAAAAAAAAAATCTATAGCAATCCCCTACTTGCTACCTTTACAAGGATGCATCCAACAACAAATACTCATTTTTACAGATATCTATTCCCACGGATCTTATAGGGAGAATGTCTCTGCATCCAAATGGCAAATTCCATGTTGGCTTATCTTGTATCTTGCCTGAAGTCTATGGTTTACAGTACCAGATGGGCTATGACAGCACCACCCTCATATAACTTACCTTACGTAAACACACTCTGAGATGCTGCTGTTCATATCACACCGAGGGACAGCATATTACCTTTTGCCTGATTTGATCCCTACAAAATAATCATGTTTCTCATTTTTGAATTTCTTTGAAGGGCAAAAATCTGTTCTTACCACCACAACTCAGTAGATATTTGATTAGACTGAAAAAAATCAACATTTATCCAGGATAATATGTGGTATCAGCCATTTTATGAGAAGATACTTATATTCTCTTCCAAAATATCTGACTCTTTCTTCTCTCTCTCTCTCTCTCTCTTTTTTGTAGAGACGGGGTCTCACTGTCGCTCAGGCTGGTCTCAAACTCATGACCTCAAGCAAGCCTCCGGCCTTAGCCCCCAGAGTGCTAGGATTACAGGCATGAGACACTGCACCCAACCTCTTATTGTTATAATTCTATATGAGATTGGTATTAGTTTAATTTTCCCCTGAGATCTGTAGGAGAGTTTTATCCTAAGAAACCAATGAGAATTTCTCTTACTTTTGGGATTTGTGAGTATTGAGTATGTATGTGCTGTCACGTATATATTAATCTATTAAATATAAGTAACACCCCTAGCTTTGCATTCAAAACATAGTTTTTCCATACTTTGTTTTTAATGCTGGCATGATATACATTTACTTAATTTGTATTTGTATTGAACAACTTTTTTTTTTCAGGTTTCTGAATGCTAAACCATTCATTTCTTCCTCTACATTTTGATCTCAAATCAGAGTTGGTCAGACTTCTGATATATTTGTGAGTTAGTAACAAACACTATGGAACTCTGAAATTGAGGGCTTCTAGCCACCGCATGTGGTTTTTATCACATTCCCTACAACTGTGAATTTTTTCTAGAGTACCATAAAGTATAAGAACATAAACATTACTGGCAGATAGAGTTTACGAGCCCTACTGTTTGTTCTTGGTCAAATATTGACATTTTTCTCAGTTGTTTAGTTGAAAATAGTTTTTTTCTACTTATCAGACATATGTATGTCAATACATGAAATCCTCAGACCCTATAGATAAATTGATTCCCATGAATAGCACAGCAAATTATAGGTACATATACTGGTGACCTATCTGTTAAGTTGATTTAGAATATTATTAGTTGATTCTCCCAGTAAGCTCAGAAATTCCACAAGCTACTTTAAAAATGCCAAGTATTGCATGCCAAAGACCTTCATAGACTTTTTTCCTGGATTCTTATTTTAAACACAAAAGGAAAATAAAGACTTCTAGTTGAGTTAAAGATGAAATGTAATATTTCCTTTTCTGAACAAATGGTTTTTGTGGGCTTGGTAAAAATTATCAAAAAGGGAGAAATGATGCTTGATTTACATAGAAATACTAATTTTGTTATCTGAGTCTAGGTTTGTGACAAGGAATACTTTTCTGATAATTATGTATCTTGATTTTGAAAGAACTTTCATTCTTTCTACTTCTATGTTACAGCTTACTATTTTTTCTTTTCTATAAATTCAAATTAACTTTTTATGTAAAAGTTTACAGACGAGGAAGTAGAAATCACTAAATGATAACAATTATTGGCAATTTTTACAAACTGCAAAGACTAATAACCAAGAATCATCTGTGGGTGTGTGCTTTCTTGATATATAATAGTTGTACATATTTTTGGGATACAAGGGATATTTTGATACATTTATACAATGCATAATGATCAAATCAGAGTAACTGGGATATTCAATCACCTCAAATATTTATCATTTATGTTACAAATATTTGCAACCATTCTGTAGGCTGTCTCTTCATTTTGATTATTTCCTTTGTTGCGCAGAAGCTTTTTAGCTTGATGTAATCACATTTGTCTATTTTTGCTTTTGTTGTCTTTGCTTTTGCACTCCCCACCCAAAAAGTCTTTGCTCAGACCAACATCCTTAAGCATTTATCAAATGTTTTCTTATAGTAATTTTATAGTTTCAGGTCTTAGACTTAAGTCTATTCCATTTTGATTTGATTTTTGTATATGGTGGTCTAGTTTTATTCTTCTGCATATGGTTATCCAGTTTTCCCAGCACCATTTATTGAAGAGACTGTCCTTTCTCCATGGTATGTTCTTGGCACCTTTATCAAAAATGAGTTGGCTGCAAATGTATGGATATATGTCTGGGTTCTCTATTTTGTCCCATTGGTCTATGTGACTGCTTTTATGCCACTACCATACTCCTTTGGTTACTATTTCTTTGTATTATATTTTGAAGTCAGTGTGATACCTCTAGGCTTTGTTCTTTTTGCTCAGGATTGCTTCGGCTATTTGGGGTCTTTTGTGGTTCCAAATACATTTTAGGTTTGTTTTTTCTATTTCTGTAAAGAATGTCATTGATATTTTGATAGGGATTGCACTGAATTTATAGATTGCTTTGGGTAGTATTAACATTTTAATAACATTAATTCTTTAATTCATGAGCATGGGCTTTCCATTTTTTGTGTGTGTGGGTCTTCTTCAATTTCTTTCATCAGTGTTTTGTAGTTTTCCTTGCAGAGATTTTTCACTTCTTTGGATAAATTTATTTCTAAATATTTTATATTTTTATAACTATTGTAAATGGGGTTGCTTTCTTGATTTCTTATTCAGTGGTCTTATTCATGACATACATAGATGCTAATGATTTTTAATGTTTACTTTGTATTGTGCAACTTTACTGAAATTGTTTATCAGTTCTAACAGTTTTTTGGCACAGTATTTAGGTTTTTCCAAGTATAAAGTCATGTTGTTTGCAAACAAGTATAATTTGACTTCCTCCTTTCCAGTTTGGATGCCATTTTTTTCTCTTGCCTAATTACCCTGGCTAAGACTTCCTGAGATTGTGTTATAATGAAGTCTTACATCCCACCAATTCACCATTGATGGTGATAGGTTATGCTTTCAAAGCCTCTAGTTAAAGTTTACATCCTTTCTGCCAGTATTTTTCTAGTAGTTTCCCATTTAGATAAGTTCTTTAGATTAAATAGTTAAGCATTTGCTCCCTTAAAGGATAAAATGCAGCATAGGTCCTTTTCCATGAGAGTGGCAGTGGGGGAAAAGGAGCAAGGGAGACTGAAACGAGAGAAATTCTAGGTGTGTGCCAGAAGGAACTTTTAAGGCACCAAGCATAAGTTGCAACTAGACTAGAAGACACCAACAACAACCTTTACTGACCTTACAAATTTGTTTGGGCCCAGTCTTCTGTAACAATTAGGATATTGAGATTACCTATTTTTAATGCATATTTTAAAATTTCTATGATTCTGTGCAATAGTAATAATCACAACACTATCAAGGATATACTATATTCAAGGCACTTAAAGTGCCTCCACTCCATTTGGAGGAAGGAGCAAGGAAAAGAGGACTGAAGACAGACAAAGAGTGTGGGAAGAGAACTCAGAGGTTGCTAATTACCTATTAACTGAGTATTTTGTTAAGGCAAATAGGAAACATTGGTGCTGTAATTGAAATTAGTTTATACAACCACTCTGATAAAATGTAGGGAATCTAGTAAATTCACCAAATAATCTGCTGTAATTAAAACCATTCTCCATTATTTACTCTTTGTCATATTCTGCAAGTATCTGAAAGAGGAAAACATGTGCTTCAATAAAAATGATTTATGAGTTAGTTCTAATGGTATTCAAACACATATAAATAAAGTAAAGATATAAAACATCTTTCAGATATTATAAACACTAAATAGTCCTTTCTTTAGCTGTTTTGGGTGAGAGAATAAATTATCCAAATAAGCCATTTGCTTTTTAGATCAGATTTTGTGAGAAACCACTAGGTGACAGTATGACTTTAGGACAAGATGAATACATCTTTTCTGAGTTCACAGTAACCCTCAGATTTGAGAATTCAGCACTAGATTTAAAATGTTAATTTCAAAATCAAATATTTATTTTGGGAAACAACAAAAACTACCACTTACAGAGTTGTTTCCAAATAAGAACAAAAATAACATGAAAGAGTTAAAATATTTGCTATTATACAATTTGATTCAAATTTCTATCTCCACAGTATGACAGGATTTTCAGCAAGAGGTGCCTTTCATAATGCAACAGAAAACCCTCCTGTTAGCAAGCCTTCATTGTCTATGATGGCTATTGCTGTTTTCTAGAGTTTTCTTCCTCATTAATTTATCACAATCCATGTTGGTTCTTCACTCATCTAAACTTCAAAGAAGCAAGTAGCATTTCACATTCATACACTCATTTTGAAATAAGACTAAAAAGGACATTAGGGACATTATTTTTGTTCAATTATGGATACAGAATGATTTTTGGATAATCTTAGCAATTTTTCTCCATTATCAAAAGATGTCAAATATATGGCTTAATAGTGAATATAAGCTTCCATGCAGGAGTCCCAGAGGCCAATTCAACTATACTGTTGGGATTCTTTCCCCTTCCAGAGCATTTGAACTATAGTTTAAGCCATGGAAATATTGACAGTGTTAGTCACAGGAGTGTATGTAATAAAGAATTTGGCTGGCCTTTGCCCCCAGTTGCTGGGAGGTAACCTGTAAACCACGGACTTTTCCAAGTGATTGAGGTGTCTTTGTTATTGTAGCTGACCTCTAGGACTATATCTGATAGTTTATGCTAATGAGGTGACTTGTGATGGGTGCCACCAAAGTTTGTACTGGCATGTTAATGTTAGTGATGGATGACTCAGGATGGAGTCTGGCCATGACAAAGTCCAAACATGTGATAGAGAGTTGAGTCTTTGAGCCACGTGATATCAGCCCAACCTCCTGGAAGGTAAAGAGGGCTGGAGACTCAGTTCAACCACATGGCCAAGATTCAATCAATTTTGCCTCCATAATGAAACCCCAATAAAAACTCTGGACACTGAGGCTTAGATAAGCTTCTCTGGTTGACAGTTTGAATATTGTCACAGATCAACGTACAAGGAAAGTAATGCTTCCTGAGGACACAGAAGTTTTATGTCTAGAACCCTCTTAGACCTTGCTCTACATGTCTCTCCTCTTGCCTAATACTGGTTTATACCATTTTGCTGTAATAAAGTCGTAGTTATAAGGATAGCATTTTCCTAAGCTTTGTGAGTCATTCTAGTTAATTACTTAGATCAAAGGGGTAGCAGGAATTCTAGAATTTATAGCCAGCTGTCAGAAATAAGTGTGAGTTGGGACTCTCAAACTTGTGGATGATGTCTAAAGTGAGGGTAGTCTGTGAAGGATTTTGTCCTCAACCTCAAGTTGACAAGCTCATGTCAGACAAAAAGCCTATGTTTTAAACTAGTTTAACAGACTTTGATAGATATTCAGGTAGTGTCTGAAATCAACACATAATTCTTCTTCATATTTTTTCTCAGGTAGTAGTGACACTTGCCTATAAATAGGTGTTTTTAATTAAGCATTGAGTCAGTACTATTTCTCCAAAAACAGTAATCTCTTCTGTGCCATATATATAAAAATGTTGATTTGAAGATTGTCACCTTCTTTGGTGAAATTGATTCTTATGGGAAGTGAGTAAATAAATTGTAGCATCTTTATTTTTTTAATCTGAGCTGGTCATTTTCCTGTTAACTTCAGAGAAAGTGTAACCCAGAGAGGCAACAAGCTGAGAAGGATGAGGGATCCTAGGCTGGTGCTATACATTAGTCCCTATCCCATTGTGGAGAGGGGACCCAAGATAATCTGAGGGCAATGGCAAGTTTAGAGTGCCATTTTTAGGCTCTACCTGACCTGAAGATAGTGTAAATCTTACATTTTTTTTTTGATCCAACACCAAACGTTCTCCTCCCTCTTTCTATTAACATTTTGCACTGGAGATAGACTTGCTGGGGCTGGGGGGCAGCATCTATCCCCACAGATCCCCTCATGGCCATGATACAGTAAGAAGGACACATGTTACTTCAGTCCTGCCAATTGGGAGGTTTGAATATTCAATAGGGGACACAAGTTTGTGAGAATATTTAAGTCAATTATAGGCCAAACCATTCTTCTCTCTCAGATGCTGTGCTTTACTTAAATTTTTCCAAGAAACTTAATTTTTCCCCTTAGGTTGACAGTCAGACTTTGTTGCCTACAACCAAGAATCCTGACTCACTAGGTCTTTAAGAAGTGACTTATAATTGTGTTTAAAGGTAAACAAATTCTCTAAAAGAGAATATACTCTTCTAATGATAATGCCCATAAAGACCAAGCTAGGGGGAAAGAATTGGAGTATATTGGTAAAGTAAGTAAGCCTCAACAGTAGTCTGATCCACAGCATGGCATGTAAGAGGCAGGGATGACACAAGAGTCAAAGGGAGAGTATAAAGAGAAAAATACTGCAATAATTAGATTCCAAGATATATATCAGACTGAAAAAAGGGGGTTAAATCGAAATATAAATATGTAAAGCCATTATTTTACAGTTCAAAACATATTTACTAAAGATCCAACATGTCTACCACTGTACAATTGCCTTTCTTCTCAAAAATAGAAGATGAAGTTAGAAATATTAATATGAAATATCTTCCTTAAAAAAGATACTCTATTTGCAAAGAATTATGTAGGGGGAAGTGGTCAAAATTTCCTAAGAGATATACAATATATTATTTTCACTCTGACATGGTTTAAATGTATACCTGGGTTAGGAAACTCTAGATATTCTGAATTCCGTGTAATAAGCAAACATTGTTATAATAAAAATTCTCTCAAAGGAACCACTACTTCATAGAACATTGCCACTTATCATGTGGTCTGAGGAACAGTAGAATTATTAACACCTTTGCTCTTGTTAGAGATGCAGAATCTCAAGCCTTACTCCAAATCCACTGACTCAGAATCTGTTTTTCACAATATTCACAAGTGATTTGTATGAGAAATATTAGTATAGAGCACAGAGTAAATATTCAGTCCAAATATCCTGGTTTCTAAACTACTCCTTGTAAGTCAATAAGTCACCTTTTGAACATAAATGAATTGCTTAGTTTACTAGCATTTATTTAATGTAGTGAAGGTCTAGACTGAAAGAATTAATTCAACTGACAAATTATATTCCAGGTTGAAACTATGTGGTCATTTGAATTAATCTTCATCCTCAAATTGAGGCATTTAAAATACTTTTAGCAAAGTTAATTTTCAATTTCTGTGATCATGGGGTAGAAAGGAGAATAAAACCAGAATGCCTCAAATTTAAACTTAAGGGCTATATTTAGCCACTAGAATTGAAGTGATACAGGGCAGAAACTATTTTTTAAACCATACTTTTGACAATTTTAATTTGAAAACTTTAACTTTTGAACTTTTGGGTTCAGTACCCCCCATGGATACAAAAACCCTCAGATGTTCAAGTCCCTTATATTAGATTGACATACTTGCATTGTCAAAAATGACAGTTTTTGACAAAAATGGCATATCTGCATATAACCTATGAACATTCTCTCATATACTTTAAATTATCTCTACATTACTTATAATACCTAATACAATGTAAATGTTATGTAAATATTTGTTATTCTTTACTATTTAGGGAATGACAAGAAAAAAGTCTGTAAATATTCAGTACAGATGCAACCACCCATTTTTTTCTCCAATATTTTTGACCCACAATTGGTTTAGTTCGTGGATGTGGAACTCATTGGTACAGAGGGCTGACTATATATACTACATTTATATATACATGTATAGAAAGATACTTGACCCTTGAACAACATAAAGGTTAGGTTTGCAAATTCCCACAGGTGAAAATTCCTGTATAACTTTGACTCCCCCAAAACTGAACTACTAATAGCCTACTGTTGACCAAAAACTTTACCAATAACTAACAGTAGGTTAATACATATTTTGTATATGTATTGTATACCATATTCTTGCAATAAATTAAGATAGAGAAAAGAAAATGTTATTAAGATAATCATATGAAAGAGAAAATATATTTGCTATTCACTAAGTTGAAGTATATCATCATGAAGTTCTTAATTCACGTCATCTTCACATTGAGTAGGCTGAGCCAGATAAAACTCACTTCACTCTCTCAAGATAAAGACAGAGCCAAAGTCTGTTGGAGTTAATCTGATAGATAATAATTCCACAGACCAACACAAGTTGTTGACAGTCTCATGTAACATGCAGGCACTATCACAAAAATATGAGGGAAGAAAATCATCATATAAACTCAGTAAGAGAAATAGATGGAACTATATAAGTACAGTTCAAGTATGAACTGTGAGTCCTCGTAGGTTGTTAGTGAATGACAGTTGCAATTAATAATGACCTTCACATTAAACAGAGCCATTTCTCACCAACTAGTGTAGGATGAGAACAGAATTCACAGAAGATGAATAGAAGCTGAATAAGGAAAAGGGAGAAATTTGGGCCAGAGCTAAGGCAATTCTCTTAGTCATTCAACAAAATTTCATCAGTTCTTAAGAATAATAGAAAGTTATAATTAGAACTCCACTATTTTTATTTATAGTTTACAGATAAAACTTGTTGGAGTTAACTACATAATAAACTATTAATATACAGATATCAATTGGTTAGTCCATTGACTCTCTATTAATTCCTTTGTTGTCTTAAGTAAGTCGCAAGTCTAAGACTCCTTAACTTAGAAGGCGATATATTGCAGCAAGGTTTGAGTACCCATAGAGCATATTGGTGTCTGTCTGCATGTCTGGGATTTAAATCTCACGAGAGCACAATGAAAATATATGGGTTCAATAAAATTGTAATTATCCAGATTAAGTAAATATATATTTTTGTTAGAACTTAACATACATTGAGGGAAAGAGTAAAATTTTGGATGATTAATTGTGTAGGTTAAATTATTTTCTAAATTCAGGATATAATTTTTTTCCTTATCAAAACGGATAACATATAAATGTTAATATAATAATAAGTGCAATTACCTCTATATCCATATCATCTGAGGAAGATATACCACTGCAATGGGAGTACTGTTACGTGCCAGAGTTGGACACACAGTAATTTGTTCCTTTTTGTAAACTGAGGAGAAAATTTGATTCTGGAAATTTGGCTTTGATGAAAGATAGCAGCTACCTTTAGAGAATTTCCAAAGGAGAGGCTCATTTTTCATATCTGCTATATTAATGATCATGATCCTTCTCTTCCAAGGACGTAACTTTCCAGTAAGTTCAATAAGCCTTCTTCATCCCCTAAGGCAATCCAGTAATGATCTTCCTCATCTATTCTTGCGTAAGCTGCAAGCTCTGGTTCAATAGTCAAGAAGTTGTTTTTGTTTGTTTGTTTGCTTGTTTGTTTGTTCCTGGTTCTGTAGCAGATTTGCCATGAATCCTTGGAGCAAATCTTTCCTTCCTGCCAATTTATTTTCTCAAATGCGAAGTGGAGATGTTTTCATCCTTCTCTTCCGTTCAACAGGGCATAGCTGAAAAAGACCTGTGAGCTTCTTGGGAAAACATGTCACATAAATGTCAGATACTATTTTATTTTTCACTAGGTTAATTTTAGTTTAAGGGGGAAAGGCAGGGATGCCAGGTGAATAAGAAGAGGGCTTCAAGAGTAATTTGATAAAAGTCTTGGAAGAGTAAACTATTCAGTACTGATCTTTAAGGCTTTAGTAGGAATAAATAGAAATACTCAGCAGGAATATGGTGTTTGCAGTTTATATACTGTGGTCATATCTTTGAGCTCCGGAGTCTGGGCTGGGGTGGGGAGGTGTGAATCTAAGAGATGAAAAAGCTTGAGACAAAGTGATGGTGAAAACAGAAAAAAAGAAAAGAGATTTCCAAGACCCAAGGGAAACTTAAAATATTATACTTCTATTTCAGGAAAGCCTGTTTATTAATATTCACTATCTACATAGTCAAGATTATTGGCTGAGAGCTTAAAAAGAAGCAGTTGCCTGTTACTTCTGTCAAATATGCTAGTACGAGAGATTTTCAGGTTCCTTTCATCAAGCTTTGAGGAGGATTTTATTCTTTTTTTCATCATATTTGTTGCATCTATCTTCTTTTTGTTTCAATTTCCATAGTTAAAGTTCATACCTCTTCATAATTTGTATTACTAATTCAACATTCTGCCACTCCAATCCATTTGACAAATTGTTACCAGGACAATTTTCTTGAATCATAATCCCAATACCATGGCTCTTCTCAAATCTTTCAGTGATTCCTCCGATTTTTTAAGAAGTACAATTTTCTTCTTTGGGCATACAAAGCCTACCACAGTTTGTTTCTAATTTACCTCGTCTTCACCTCCCATATTCTTCCAATATTTCTAAAATCTGGCCATTCTGGGTTGTTCCCCATGCCCCAGTTAGGCTTGTATGTTACTCTGGACATAGTTTATAACCTTCTTTCAGACTAGCATATTTCCTTGATTCTTTTTTAAAAAAATTAAGAAAATCTGTCATATCTCATCCCCTGTCCGCCACAATTTCCCTGACCCACCCAGATAAAAATAAACCCTCCTATATAAGGTTTACTTACAACATTTATACGTCCTTTCTATTAACTACTTAAATTATAATTCATTCATTTATTAAATTTCCCATTAATTTAGTCATTCATCAAACATTTACTAAGCTTATGTTACATGCCAGGTTCTAGTTGGGAGTTGGGGATATAGAACTGTAAGACCCAGTGCTTGTTCTTATTGGAGAACTCACAGACAATGAGAACATAAATGTATAAACAAAGCACACTGTGAAAATTGATGCAAATAAGTGATGTATCAAGTGCAATATAAAGCAAAATGGAAGGAATGCCTAAGATTACTTAAGGAAATAGCAATGGAATCTAATGAAAATAATATTAATAATAAAGTGAAATACCATAGGTTTGTGGGAGACAAGAATATGTCATGTCACCCCAAAATATGAAGGGCTATTGAGCTGAAAGCAATGAAGAAGTAGTAGATTTAGGAAAGCTTTCTGCCCTCTATTTGCCTAAAAATAGGACATAGATTTACAAAGACAAAAAATATCCTACCCTTGCCCACTGCCTCTTCTACCAGAGAGAACAAAGTTTAACCACTAAACACAACTTTAGATCCTTATAAGCCTGGAGATAGTGCCAGAATAATTTACATTAACAAGCTTTACTGATTAGTCTTTGTCTGCTATTCATTTGCTCTCCCACAAGTTGCCACTTCTAGAAACTCAAAGTCCTTTTCCTTTGTCTTGTCACTTCCTAAAACTTTACTGTTCTTTTTTAAGGATGTTACATAAGCAGGAATTCAAAGCCATCTCTTTGAGAACTACTCATTTCCTGGGTGTCTCCCATCTGTATATGAAATATACATGTTAATAATTAACTTCTATTTATTTTTCTCTTATTAGTCTGTCTTTTGTTGCAGGGGTCCATTCCAACTAAGAACCTATGGGAGTTGAAGAAAAAAATTATTATTCTTCCCCTACATCATTTTAAATTTCAGTAAAATTCTCTCAGGTATAGTTATTATCTCCATTTTTAGATGTGGGAACTGCAGCTGAGAAAAAAGTTATTACTCGGCCAAAGTCACACAACTGATAATTGATATGGGCCGGGATAATACCTAACTTTGTTGTACAGGGAAGTGTCAAGGCATCAGAAAGGGAGGTGGTGCGGGAGTAGTAAGTAGAGAGAGAGATTGTTTCCTTTGTCAAAGAGCAAGGTATTTGATTTTGGAGACCAAGTCTTACACAGTTTGGTTCTCATATGCTGCTTTAATACTAATTTCTTTAAAATAAATATTCTGGAGTGTAGGCTGAAAGTTTAGACCCTGCCAGGTTAAAGTCATTGGAATTTTAGGCAACTTAGCAAATCTCCATTTCCCATTCAAGTTTGGAACAAAGTAAAGCTAGAGAGAGGGTCAAATTATTATCTTTATTAATGATAAAGTCTAGGTTAGAAGTTCGTTAACCAAGTGGCCTAAACTTGCCTATCCTGTCATAGGCAGCCCTGGGGAAGAGCAGGCGCCATCTGCAGAGACACAGACTTTACCACTAACCTGCTTCAACCTGAGCACACACTGGCTCCTAAGATCCAGGGAAGAGGAAGCGGTAGGGTAGTGCCAGCCACTCCTACTCCCAAACTCACCAGTTAGATCCTCCTCCTCCCCAGGAAATAAGGAAGTTAACAAGCTAAAGGAAGCAAGAAGTGTTGTTCAAATAGGTTTCCTCTACACGGAAACACATGGCAAGGGCAAAGGATTTTACCTTAATAAGCGTCGTTTGCTTTAGTTATGGTTTTTCTCAAGCAATAGCTAGATAATTGGAAATAAAAGAATAATAAAAATAAACTAAACTGGAAGTTAAAAAAAACATGGCTTCTAATCCAAACTCTATTCTTAATTAGTTTTGTGGTCTTGAGAAAAAACACATAGGCATGTTTCCTCCTCTCTATATTTAGGGTATTGGGCTAAATTATTTCCTTTTAGCTCTATAATTTGGTAGTCTATGAGACAGCTCTCTTCAACTCTACTGCTATCTGTGCAATGAAAAGTTTTGATGGTTTCAACCGTTAAATCTTGAACTTTCACTTTAAGAATTACTGGCATTTTGTGAGGCTTGTGGTTTGGATTTAAGGAGGAAGTGAAGTTTAAAGAGGATTCCTGTTCCCAAAGTGTAGGAAAATGCAACAAAGCCACTGAACTCTGAAGCTACTCAGGATCTTTGTCTCCTTAAAACCACCAAGAAATTAGTTTTGAAGGTTCAGCATAGAACCCTCCCAATGTGTATGCGTGGCTCTTAACTTTTGTTTGGTTTTGTTTCATTGTTCCAAAAACCTTGCCAAAATATGTGGTTATCTTTTTTTTTAACATAACCAAGTTATACTTTATCACAATAGATCTTGTTTTGTGCATACGCGGATTGCAGATTTAAACCCAAACAATGGAACCAAAAATATCCTATAATTTCTGATGCATGAAGAATGGAATGGAAAAACTATGCAAGCAGATAGTCATGGGATTTTATAGCTCTATATCCTACTAGTGAGCATATATTGAATTATTCTGGAAGAGAAAACTCTTTATAGTGTAATATTAAAGTAAATAATGTTTTACACACGTAAATAGCATTTGAAATAGCAAAGTGATTAATTAGTTGATTATATATATATACATAAAATACTGTTAATTAATTTGGCACACTCAGGGATTTTTCAGCATGTGTTTAGCCTCATTTCTGCAATTCCCTGTTCTTCCCAATATAATGTAAGTCTCTGAAATAATAGGATAGAAATTGAGGTAAAAGAAAATGATGTCATTACTAATTAGCATGAATATATTTAAGGACTAAGAAAACCGGAAAACTAAAGGCAGTGAGCTTATTAAAAACAACTTGTGGTATTTTCTAAGCATAATCAGATAAAAAGTACTTAACATTCACAAATATCTCTGCTCTTTCGCAATATTTTTACAACTCCAAATTTCAGTACCTCTAATGAAATTGAATTTAAAATTGAAATTTTGGAAGGTGGAAGTGCCCTGTCACCCAAATCTTTCCCTTTAGACTCTGAGAAGATTCTCAGAGAGGTTCATTAAACTGTAAAAGCCATACAGACCAAGCACAGTGGAGCCATGAGGAGCAACAGGTTTCTGATTTATTGTTCTTTTTGATATTTTGTGCTACTTTTCTTCCTTTAATGAATTAGCAGAGGTAGAGTTTCCACCTCTCCTTGAACATGGTCTGTGTAGTAAGTTTAATTCTGGTCTCCCAATTAATCATCTCAGAAAAGCCTCCCCTCCTCCTCACCTCTTTTGAAAGTCAAAGAAAGAATAACCCAGGGCAAAGAGACCTTTTACTTTGCTTTTCTTTGCCTTTTTCGCTTTTAACCTTCTCTTCAACTTTCCTGGTTGTTCAGTATTTTTATCCCTGGGATAAGATCATTTTCTCCATTCTGCGAAACACTGAAAGCTCATGTTATTCTTTCCTTGTCTTACTCCTTTCATGATTCTTCCCTTTCCTTCTTTTCCTTCCTCCTTTGCTTTCTCCTTCTTAATTAGGTCCCAGACAAGATGGATGTCTTTGTTCTCAGTCCATTGTCCTGAAAATAAAATCTACACTAAGGCCAGAAGTGCTCTTTTTAAACCACAGCGCTAGTTGTAGACACAGCATATTGAGAAATAACCCCCTAAAGTTTTCTATTTCTCATTAACTTTTAAAAGCCTTACTGACTACGTGTGCTCATTACATTGAGTTGTAAATGATGTTTGAAGAGAATGATTCCAGCCCACTCAGAGCACAAAGAGAATACAAACAAGCATTTTGCAATTGCTTTTCCAAGGTGATACACGCCAAAATATTGAGCTGAGTTACTGCTATGAAAGTCTGAACTCCCAGAAGTCTCAAACCACTGAAAAACAAATTTGAAATGAAAATATATAATTTGTTCTGTGTTGACTCTCTCACCTCCCACCAAGTTATTAAATATAGGTAAAAGCTTTCTTCTGTAAGATAAAGTACCACATGAGGAACTCTGACTTCTTATCCCCTTTTCCAAATTACTTTTCTTTTGCTCTGACTTGATTTAACTCTTTGTTACTACTGGAAGCCCTGGCTATAGCTAACACTGCCAGCTGAGTAAAGAGGACTGATGTTAACAGTGGCCACTTCTTTTCCTAGGCAAATTGAACTCATTTTATGCTGTAATGTATAATGAATATAACAGGGTTTTTTTATTTTTATTTTTTAGAATAAATGTAGTGGTGTTCGAGTGACTGGAAGGTTGATAGCCTTGACAGTCATAATTGTAATTGTCTGTTTCTTACTGTCTTCTGAACAGGCAATCTGTCATGTTAAATAGAAGGGCCTTAAGCCATCACCAAATATTCCATTGAAGCTGTTCCTCAAAGTAGGAGTCTATCTTCTAAAAAACTACTCTCAACAATGGGAATTGAATTTTGTTGAGACAAAAAAAAAAAAGCATCATCAGTCGTCTGTGCTTAACTTGATGCCACAAGAGGAGCTGCATAAACACCATCCTGAATATCTTCACCTCATACCATTCGGGACAAAACTGCAGTGCATAATATTGGAAAGCAAATGGCTCCAGAAAGCACATTTTAATACCGATGACCTGAAAATACCAGGCCTTCACATATAAACCATGCTTACGTTGAAAAAATTATTCACTTTGAAAGAAATTGGTCCCATCTAAAATCTCTTTAGCAGATTTGTTTCTAGACTGCCAGCCTGAGGAAGAACAAAGAAGGCATAAGGTGACAAAAACAGTGCTATATAGCTGAGGCTCTGCAAGTGTCAATTCTGAAAAACAAGCTTGGTCAGTAGAGCCCCAGGGGCCACGTAACATCTTGCCACCTCAGATGGTGCTGTAACTCCTGGAGTCACCATCCAGTTTCTCCAAGATTTCATTGGTCACTGGGAGGTGGGCTGAGATTAGGGAGGCATGCTTTGTCTCAACTCGGAGATTTCCTCCATTAACCAAGATCACCATTATTCTTTTGCTGCCATGGCCACTGTGCTCATTTCTACCATCTTTGTAGCAATTGCCTGGCTCGTGTATTTTTGCTGTACTGCGCACTGACTCTGGAAGCTTGGGCCATTATACCCTTCCGCTCATGCCTCTTCTTCCAGTGTCTGCCTGGAGCCCCTCACTCCATGTTTCAGTTTCAGGGGCTCCCACATTTCTCCCAATCTCAAATCCCATAAGGCTGGGCAATGCCTGGGAAGATTTAGCCAACCAAAAGAAATATGTTGTGTTCTCCCATGCTCAGAGAATTGTGGTCTTTAATCTGCTTTCTTTTTTTTTTTTTTTCCCCTTATTTTTTAGGGCTGGAGCTAGAAACTGAGGTAAGTTAATTCTTTATTTTCTCTCAAGAAGAAAGATCGTTATGCTATTCCCCCTTATATTACCTCTTCTCTTTTGGAGTTAAATTGCCAGACCCAATCAGAGTTTCCATGTTAAAATTTGTAGATTTGAACCCTTGTCTTTTGGTGTTCCTTTGAACTACCAAAATAGATTGTTGACCATTATTTTTAAATAATCCAACTCCTTAACAAATTATTAGTGAGAAGTAGGCAGGATATCACATCAAAATCAGTTCACCTGCTTTAGAACTCCTGCTTTGCCACCTACTACTGGCCGTGTGACTTTTGGCAAAAATGTACCTCATGTGATTGCTATGAAGATTAAATGAGATAATACGTGAAAAGCACAGATAAAAATGTTTGCAGTGACACCCAGTTAGAGGACATCATGGAAGAGAAAAATGCACAATAGTAACAATGAAGATTAAATACCTAGGGATAAATTCAATAAGAAATGTACAGAGCATATATGAATAAAATTTTAAAATTCTCCTGAAAGACACAAAGACTTGAACACATGGAAAAATACTCTTGTTCTTGGATGTGATGAGTTGGTCTCCTAAAGTGGATGTGATGACTTAGTATCCTTAGTTCTCCTTAATTTATAAATTGTGCAAAATCCAGTAAAAGTATCAACACACTTTATTTTGTAGTTAGATAAGTTCATACTAAAATCCCTAAAGAGAAAAAAGCATTTAAGAGTAGCTGGGAAAAAACTAAAAATAAATAAAAACTACAAGGGCTGGATTAGCTTTATCAGACATTAAAACATGCTGTAATTCCATAATTTAAATATGGTATTGTCACATGAATAGCCAGACAGATAGGTGGAACAGAATGCAGGGGCCCAGAAATACACCTGAGTACATATGCAAATTTGGTATATGACAAAGTAGCATCTCAAATCACAGAGATAAAATTGAATTTTTTAATAAATGATGCTGTGACTGGTAGCCATTTGGGAAAAAACAAAATTAGACTCATACCTCACACTATTCAAAGATTAAATTCCAAATAAATTAGGAACTAAATGTAAAAAATGAAACCATATAAGTATTGGAAGAAAACATGGGTAAATTCTTCTTTACAGTGGAAACTTTTTAATTATATCTCGAAACTCAGAGGCAGTAAAAGAAAATATTGATAAATTTTACTACATAAAAATAAAAATTTGTGTGACAGTAAAAAATCATAAAGTCAAAAGAAATAACTTGGGAAAAAATATTTGCAACATGTACCACAAAGGGTTAATGTCCCCAATACAGTAAAATTTTTAATATTATTACATAAAGTAATAAAATTAAAACAACACTGAGGTACCATTTACTACTTATAAGACTAGCAAAAACTAAAAATTATGACAACATAATTTATTAGCAAGGCTTTGAGTAAATTGACATTTTTATAAATAATTGGTGGGAACACAAATTGGTACAAGTTATCTAGACAGAAATTTGACGATAACTATATATGTACTTACAATAAATATGTAACAACTATATATACCTTTTGACCTAACAGTGCCAATTCTAAGAATTTATCCTCAAACAATATGAAAATGTATATACACAAGGTTATTCATTGCAGCATTGTTTGTATCAATAATTGCAAAACAAAGTACTGTAAATTATCTAAATGTCCACACATCAGTAATAGTTTAAATAAGTTATCGAATATTCAGAAAATAGAGTAGGATGCAACTGTTAAAAGGAATGAGGCTATCTCTATGAACTGGCAAGGGGTGATTTCTAGGATTTTATTCAATAAAACAATGTAAGATGCAAATATTTATAGTATGCAGCCATTTTTGTCAAAAAAAATAAATAAGGGTCTATATGAAAGTGTACAAATATCTGCTTGTTTGTGCAGAAAGGAAATAAAGGAAGAATAATGGGACACTATTGGGATTGATTACCTAGAGGCTATGGGTGGGGATGTGGTGAAAACAACAGGGGGTGAGTAGATGGTGGAGGGCATGAGGAGAATTGTTACTCCTTTAATTATACCTTTTTGAAATGCTGCGACTTTTTGAACCATGTTTATGTTTCACATGCTCAAAAGTAAAATAAAATTAATGATGATGAGGGTAGAATCTAAAATAAAATACTAACAGTAAAAAAAGAACCTAACTGTATTACAAATGAATAAGATAAACATAATAAAGAGGGTGAGGAAGAAAAGAACTAATTTAGGTAACTTTGGAAAACAGTATTTTGACTATATATACTAAAACTAAAGATAAGAAGAATTTCATATAAATATTGTACTCTGGTTAGTAAATTTGCTTTTCACAGAAGCATGGGTTAGCAAATTTGAAACTATGTATATTCTAGAACTGAGAAAATAAGTAAATATATTCTGGATAATGAGAGATAAGTTTTTCACCTCTTGAAAAAAGGAGTTGCTAATAGGGAAATGCGAAAGCCTAGATTGAATCCTGTAGTGTTGGATTAGAATGAGAACTCATGGCATTTAATATTATAAAGATATAGAAAAGGATAGGTATATATATCTGTTTGAATACATATATGAGTATTTTCTAGTGCTTTCCTCTGAAAGGGCCTAGAAGCAATGATACAACATTAGCAATGAGCACATCTAGCTTTCTCCCTTGGAGAAAAGACTGGCTTTAAGAATGGGGCAGGGAAAATAAGGATAAACCTGAACATCTTGTGGTGCCAGAGAGCAAGGAAGCATTCAAAAAATAACATGAGCAGGTTGAAAAGAAATTGAAGGAACTCCCAAGACCCAATCTGGGACACTTTGAGCAAAAAATAATGATAATAAAAATTTTAAAGATTAATTTAAAACTTCTAAAAGGGAAAGTACTCAAATATTTTTGATAATTATTATTACTTATTATTTTAAGTTCTGCAATCTTTCTAATTCATGAAAGCCAAAGTTCCAAGTCTAACAGTCTCACAATTATATTCTTGTTATTAAGTACTTCTTGAAGGGAATTCTATGAATCATCTATGAACTTTCTTCATCAAAATTATCTTGGATTTGTTTTCCAAATGCAGATTTCAAGGTCACTCCAGACCACCTGGATTAGGATGGTGGTTTTCTGTGCACTAAAAATTCTGCAACCCCTTGTATGCATGAGAAGAAATAACTTTATTTGCCCTTACCTTGAAGTAACAGCTTATTTAAATATAAAAATCTAAGTAATATTTTTCTATCAATACTATTTAATATTGCTAGACAGGAGTCTAATGTCAATTTTATTTTTTTGTTTTTTTATGCTATGGGGTTTTCAAGATCTATTCTGTTCTTTATTCTGTTCATTCTTTTAATCTAAGATTTCACACCATTTTTAAAATTGGGGAGAAATTTCCAAGTATTTCCTTTTCTTTGTTTACTTTTCTCTCTTCTTCTGAGGTCCTTATTATATGGGAGTTAATAAGTACAATTCTTTCCCTTTTATCTTGTTCTTTCTTAATTTTTATTCTTTTTTGAGGCCTTTGGGAGAGCTCGTTAACCATTGAATTCTAGTGCAATAATTTGTTTCTCAGCTTTCTACATTCTACTATTCAACCCACCCACTGTATAATTTCAACAATTATATATATATTTTTTCATATTTAATATCTCCTATTGGTTTCTAAAATCCTTATCTCTCTGAAGAAATTATGCTTATACTAAATATTATATTCTTTTTATATCATTGGCTCTGCTAATTCTGGCATGGATTACTCTACTTGTTATCTTTCTTTCATAGTACTTTAAGTCCTCAGAGATCATGCTAATTTTCTCTGTGAATTCATCTTTCATTCCCTTGAAACTATCAACTGCTCTGCTTAATTAATATTGAAACTCTCAACAACCTTCCTTCTCCTTTTTTTCCTCCCCTCCCTTCCCTTTTCTTTCCTTCTTTTTGGAGGCTCTGCTAAATAATTTGCATATATTATATTCAACAGTATGAAAACATTACGCAATAGTAAGATTAGTGCTGTGCATGCATGCAGTCAGAATTAGGTGGACACATTTTTGGTTTCCAGTGCCACATTGAACTTTTATCTGAGCTCTATGCTACTCCTTTGTGTTTCAGGAATGGCTAACCACCAAGGACCACCTGCGATTTCATATTCCAAAATAAAATCCACCTCCATCTTTCACCAGTGACTCAGATAATGCACTTTTCCATTCTCATGACTCCCAGAAATCTTTTGGATGACTTCCTTGTCTACACCTAGGGCCCAGGTCCTCTGTCTTTTCTGTAAAATGCTCCTAATGAATGAACATCCACATCTCCATCTACATTTCTTTTTATTACAAAGGCCTGAATAAATTATCTCCTTAATTGTCTGGTGCACTTTTTGTCTTTTACATCACTCATAACACTGCTTAGGGGTATATTTTTCAGTATATAATCTGTATCCACTGGAGTTCTCTAGGTGGGATAGACTGCTTTCAGAGAGCAGCTATATATGCAAATACTTAAAATTTTTTAATTCCTTGACATCTTTTACTCTCTATCAGTTTGTCTTTCATTTATTAACAATGAGAAGTATTTAAAATGTTGAATTTCTAATATTCTTTTTGCTGGCTAGGAATTAATTTCATTTCTGCTAATAGAAATTCTTTAGGCTGTAGGTTGTAGATTGCACAAAATTTAAATTTTTGGTGTGTGATTTCCTCTAAATCAAAATGAAATTATTTTCTTGCAGCTATTTTTTTTAAGAAAAATTATCTTGATCTCCAACATCTCTTTGCCTTTTTTTTTTTTTACTTCAGTAAAAGAAGTAAGGAAGTAGTGTCACAATTTTTGTCAAAAAACCCTAACATTTTCCTAGTATCAATGGAAAGACAAGTCTCTCCTGTTTGAAGAAGCAGAGCTTGGTAAAAGCCGCTGCATAAAACCATCTAAACAGCTTAATCAGTTCAAGCTTCTGTGCCTGCTTGGAATGTGCTTGTAATGTCAGGCTCTCTGTCTACTTTGAGTGTTGTACCCTGTCATCACCTCCTACACAGTCTCTGCCCTTCTAGTCTTATCTCTCCTAAGAGGTTAAGGAAAGTGAGGGAAGTTGCTGATCAGCCAGCAGGAACTGTCAAAGCATCAGTCATTCTGGCCTGCCTTCCAAGAAACAAAACAAATTACTCTCCCAGCCAGGCTCCTCATTGCCCTCTGGGCTCCGGTCTAAAACCGTTTGAACTCTCCCATATGGCTCTCGACATGTGATTGTGTCATTCCATCAGGAAGCCACTCAAAGGACATTTTCTCAGTTTGATTTATATTTTCTTTTTATCTCTAATATGCTCCCAAGAACACAAAGCCTGTCTTTGTCCTGCTTTGTCTTCCCTGTTTGCCCAGTTTCACTTTTTATCCTTTATTTTCCATAGTTCATTCATTTACGAGATTAAAGGCCAAAAACCATGCCAGACATTTTTGTTTGTTCTGGATTTGATAAGGCTATATGAAGAATTCTGTTTTTCTTTGCATTTGTGTGATTTCTCTCTGTGTGTGTTTGTGTAGCAAATAAATATCAGCAGATTTAGACTCTTCACTAAATAACTAAGCTTTTGGACAATGAAAGAAAAGGAACATTTTCCTATGTATAGCTTTCAGAAAGAGGCCATTTACGAATATATAATATTCCAGTAATTCAGGTACAATGTTCTAAAATGAAAATATTAGCAAACATAAGGGAACAATGGCTGTGAAACCAGTGGTATAATCTGTTGTATCCATTTTAATAGCGTGAATGGTACAGTTTAACTCAAACAAAATACAGAATGCTGTAAAACCATTGCTGTTGTCAAAGGATTTATAATCTAGGCATGCTGACATATAAGTAAAACTTGGAGCCCTTGTCTGATTCACTAGAACATTTTCAATCGAAACATAAGTAAAAGTCACTTTACGTTTTCTCATAGATCCAAAAGGTTTTAAAAGGCACAGAAGTGATAAGCATTAGTTAGATCATTAACATCAATTATATAAATTGAGTCATTAATTTCTCTTTAAATTCTTAAGTAAAGCCACTTATTTTACTGGTTATATGTTTCTTACTCCTAATCAGACTAGCTTAATGGCTAGTTAAATTTAAAACACATCTGAAAGACCGAGAGTGCCTGTGTGAACTTTACATTGGTTTACTCATTCACTTTTTTTTTTCTTTTTTTTCTTTTTGAGACAGAGTCTCACTCTGTTGCCCGAGCTAGCGTGCCATGGCATCAGCCTAGCTCACAGAAACCTCAAACTCCTGGGTTCAAGCGATCCTTCTGCCTCAGCCTCCCAAGTAGCTGGGACTACAGGCATATGCCACCATGCCCGGCTAATTTTTTCTATATATATTTTTAGCTGTCCAGATAATTTCTATTTTTTTAGTAGAGACAGGGTCCCGCTCTTGCTCAGGCTGGTCTTGAACTCCTGACCTCAAGCGATCCTCCTGCTCGGCCTCCCAGAGTGCCAGGATTACAGGCATGAGCCACCATGCCCGGCCTCATTCATTTATTGGCACTAGAATATTGATTACACTTCTACCACGTATTAGATCCCAAAGATATAGAAGTGGAAAAGGTAGACAAGGTTCTACTTTCATAAATGTTAAATTGTAGTCTAAAATAATCAGTTAAATACTGGCAAACTAACCATAGTATCTTTTGCTTTTTTTCTTCAAGGAATTAGCTAGTTTTAAAAATATATTTATTTTAAAAATGCATAAACCTACTATGTGCTAGGCATAAGAGATAGGAGTATCAATAAGTCAGGGTATATTCTGTCTTTAATTACTGTAGAGTTGCCTCTCAGTTATAGCTTTGTTCAGAAAATTGGCATATAGGGCAAAAATCAAAGAAAGTCACATTATCTTGAAAATTTCTTAGTAAGATGCCACATTAAAAATCACTATACTATTGCTCCATAAATCTACCAGAGACAATCCCCCATCCCTCAGCCCTAGCTTTGCAACAGATCACTGTTTGGAGCTAAAACCAGATGAAATAAATTGTTGGCTCTGCTGTATACTCTCACTCCCCAAAGTATACCTTTAAAATTTAGTATCCCCCTCAGGGTAGATAATTTGTATTTGTGTGTGTGTGTGTGTGTGTGTGTGTGTGGAGTCCTGTGGGAACTGACACTTCATGTGGTAGGAACTGAATCACAACTTGCCATCTCACATCTGTGCCAGGGCATGAGGTCATTGAGAAGAGTGGTGATTAGAAATACTTACACTGTTGAAGTTTTCACTCTCTCTCCACCCTGTGCTCCTCAAAACTATACAGATGATTTGGGACAAAGTTATGTGACTGCAAAAATTCTACTACCTATCTTGGCTATCTACAGTTCTCAAGTAACAGATCATTTGAATATTACTAAATCATTTTGCAAGTCAATACTGCTATTAATACAATGTTTACTGTGCTTCCCTTAACCATTTAATCATAATGAACATAATTCAGTCTTTTCTTAGTGACACAGTAAAAATTATGGGTCAATAATTGTGCCTTGTTACAATATAGCGATGCTCTAAGTATAAAGACAAAATACACTCAGCAAAATGGCTCTATATAAGTCTCTTTAGCCTGCTTGATTATCAGGGTTTATTTCTCAAATGATCTGAATGTGCCTACCTGTTTGCCTGTAGCATCCTTTCTCCCTCCTTTATGCTCTTCTGGGAAGCCAGAGAGCCAACTTTGACAATATTTGTGTAAAACGAGATTGAATAGACTTCAAGAAATGGCCTGAGGTGTTTTATTTTGTGAATGAAATGTTAATATGTGTGCATTAAGACACACAGTAAATTCCCATTTTGCTGCTCTAAATAAGTCTACCATCACACTACCAGGTAAAATTAAAGAGAAACTGTAACTGGTTGATTCAATTCAAACATTTAAACCAGTTATTGGTAGAGATGGTCCATAGTGAATAAAAATTGTCAACAGTATAATCATACTATAACAGTATAATCCTGATCCTCGGGAGACATGCACGGGCTTGTCTGCATCTGTGAACATTTATTCAGAGAATAGTGTAGTTGGAAAGCTACTCTAGAAATGACCTAACCTTCTCTTATCGTATAACTACATAGTTGCATTAATTGAAAGCAATTAAAGCCATTAGCTTAAAAGAAGCAGAATATTTACACACTTATTTATTCAATAAGATGTTAACTTATTAGGTCATTGTGTACTGCTGTGTTTTGAATGTTTGTTCCCTCCAAAATTCATGTTGAAATTTTATTGTCATTGTAGCAGTGTTAGGAAGTGAGACTTTTGGGAGATGATAGGGCCATGAGGGCTTCACTCTCATGGGTGAAATTAGGCTATTATAAAAGGGCAAATTTGGCCTTATTTTTGCCTCTTGGACCTTCCACCTTCTTCCATGTGAGGATCCAGCCTCCCCCTCCCTCCAGAGGATGCAGCATGCAAGGCACCATGGACCTGGGTGGAATCAATCACAGGGCTGAAGGGGGACAATGGCCTCACCAGACACCAAACCTGCTGATGCTTCACCTTAGACTTCCCAGCCTCCACAACTGTGAGTCAATCAATTTTTGTTCATTATAAATTACCCAGCCTTAGGTTTCTGTTTTAACATCATAAATCGACTAAAGACAGGTACTGTTTTAATTTTTAAAGATATAAACATGGAAAGATATGTCCATACCTTCACAGGATTAGCACATAGCAGAAAAGCTAGGGCAGATGTCTTTTCAAGATGACATTGTAAGTCTATTATGAGACATTATAAGACTTGGAGGCACCCTTTCTGCTCTAAACAAATATTATGGGAAAAAAAGAAAATAACTTCTCCATGATCGGTAATTGGACAGAAATACAAAGCCATGAGAAGGACTGAAGTTATGGTTTTGATGAACTTCAGATCCAGAAGCAGGTAGAGGTCACTGGTAGTTTGGCCCCTGCAGAGCAAGTGACTAAAGTATTCCACATAAAGGGGTATGTGACCTTTGTCACTGATGGGGTGAGTTACCTTGCTCATGAAAGGAGTATGAACAAATATGCTGTAGACAATCTCCTGGGTCTATGCTTAGTTAACATTCCAGTTTCAGGAGGTAGGAATATTCAAATATTATGAATGAAATCACCTGCTGGTAGGGGGACAAGATTTGTGACATCTACTGTATCACTTGGGAAAAAGTCCCATCTGTCAATATGAGACAGTAAAGATTAGAGTCCTCAGGGGCTTTGGTGGAATAAATCAGAGTTGATGAGGAGGAGAAAGAGAATTTCCCAAATGATCCTGCAATTCAGAATTTCAAAGAACAATACAGTACTCTCTCCTATTCAATAATCAAAATAAGAATGTGATTCTAAGGGCATTAAAATAACATAGGAGTCTGAAAAGGACATTAAAATAAATATTTAGAGAAATATCAAAGAGATAAAGGAATATCTATTAAAAATAACATAGAATTATTCGAAGTGAGGTGACACGAGACTAGAAGAATGGACTCCACATGTATTCGCCATCAAATTGGTACTGACTGATTAACACTACGGTGCTCAAATGGTGATGGTGTTCACCAGGGATTTGGGGGTTGGGGGGTAGATCCACAGTTGAGGGATGTGGAGAGCATTGTGATGGGGAGGGGCATGCTTGAAATGTAGTTGGGGATGGGAATTAGGGGACTTAATAGGGGGAAGGAAATCTCCTAAAACTGATTTGTGTGAATAGCTGTACAACTTGGTAAATTTACTAAAAATCATTTCATTGTTCATTAAAATGGAATAATAGCATGCAATGTAAATTCTACTTCAATAAATTTGTCAAAAAATAACAGAATTATTAAATAAAAAAGAAATTGGTTGGGATAAGACAATGCTCAGTTAGCAAAATCTTAGAGCAAACTAGTGAATTGGATGAGGATTTCACCAGAAACTTCATCCGTCTTACTAGTTTTCTACTGAGATAGAGATAAAAGAGGAAGAGATAAGAAAAATAGACAATTTTGAAATTCAGAAGAGAATAGAGAAAGTGGTAAAGAAGCTGTATTTGCAGATGTTACAGCTGAATACTTTCCAGAAGGGAAGAAAAATACAAGTCCTCAACTTGAAAGTATACTTCAAACTATCAAGTAGAATAATATTAAATCAACACCAAGACTCATGACAGTGAAGCAATGGACTATAAAGAATAAAGAAAATATTACTTGAAAGAGAGAGAAAATATAACTCAAAAAGACTCTAGCTAACTATTTATCAGCAACAATAGATGCCAGATATAACGGAAAAACAGTTTCAAAATCATGAGGAAAATAATTGTCAGCATAGAATTTATCAGCCAAATAACTATTCAAGAGTTTAAGCAAATGAGGATATTTTCTGATGGAAAAAGACAAAGAGACACAGACCCTCAGAGCAAAGCATTTATTCAGCGAGAAGAAAAACAAAAACAGAAAGGAAGTGTTAGAGGCAGGAAGCAAAAGGTAAAGAAGAGAATTTTTTTTAAAGTGAACATTATAGTGTCTTTTGTAACAAAGAATCAAGTCTGTCTTTATATAGCCCTATAACCCTGTCCTAATGGCATTTTCTCATTTTATTTTCTTTTCACTTTGTATTTTTTTTAAATTTCATCCTTTATTCACTTTTAAAATTATTGAACTGTGCTAAGAAATGCCTTAAGTATACCAATGGTAACTCATCTACAATAACTGCTCTTCTACCTTCCACCCCATCCCCCAATAATGACAACTATACACTATGAAATAGCACAGATAAAATGCCCTCATATCTCCCCTGCTGGAGTCACCCATGTTGAAAATGTGGTTGTTACACATGGAGTGTAAGATGAATCAACCATGGTTTAGCTCTGCCTCAAGGGAAGTTGAGGAATAAAACAATGAGGGAGCCCCCTCACACTTTTCTCTTTTTAAATTGATACATAATGATATTGAAGAATAACGGATTAAAGACTTAAATGTATGACCTGAAACTATGAAACTACCAAAAGAAAACACTGGGGAAATGTTTCAGGACATTGGTATGGCCAAGAATTTGTTTTTAGGTAAGAACTCAAAAGCACATTCAACAAAAGCAAAAAAACGCAAATGGAATCACAGCAAGCTAAAAAGCCTCCGCACATGGAAAGAAACAATTTTCTCCCATATTTGCATAGAAATACATCTATGTATTTGCTAACTATCCATCTGATAAGTAATTAATAATCAGAATATATGAGAAAATCAACTCAACAGCAAAAAATCAAATAATTTTTTTATTAAAGGAAATTCTTGAGCCATCCGATACATCAGCCACTAGTTATACATCTAAATGTGACTAACTATTAAATTAATGAAAATTAAATGAAATAAAAAAATCTTTGTCACAATTTTCACATAAGTGCTCAGTAGCCACATGTGGCTAATGGCTACTATATTAGATGGTGCAAATATAAAGTATTTTCACGTTTGTAGAAAGTTTTATTAGACTGCACTAGTAAGAGTTTAAGCAATCCCTGAAAGCCATGTATTTTACATTGGTAAGGTATCTAGAAAGAGTATAAATAGTATAAACAGATGATATATCCATTGGCTTTAAGGATATCATCTTAGGCCATTTTAAAAAATCCTGTGGAATATATAGTTTAATCAGTATGTAATTTTTTCACCTCCATTGTGTGGCAATCAGTAGATGGAATAAACTCTAGTTTCAAGTGTCATACATAAATCACCTCAAACTGGGTAAAGTCTTTTTAGCTTAGCAAACCACCTTTAGTTATAAAAATCTTCAAAGGCATACCTTTAACAAGAATAAATTTGGAAAGCCATTTTTCTATTTGTTCATGCTAAAATAAGTCATATGTGTTTGTACTACAAATAACCAAACAACAACAAAAAAACAAAACAGAAAACAAATCCTTGTATTGATTTCATATACATGTAAGATTTATTTTTCAATCATAAATGAAAATTGCACAAGACAAAAATCTTGTTTCAAAACTTCTGTATAACTTTTCTCATAAATTACGTTACAGTCTTCAGTAAGTAGAGGTGGGACTAATTGGATACTTTTCATTAGATTAGAGTTGACTTTTTTCATAATGTATATGAAATTATCTATTGGTTCCTTCATTTGCCCATTTATTTCATTTTTTGTTCATTGATATGAAAAATACATTGAGTGTCTGCTATATTCTAGGCACAGTATTAAATCCTGGGAATTTATTAGTGATTAAGACACAATCCTTCTCTTCAAGGAGTTGATAATTTATAGTAAGAAACAAACTTTAGATTGAATCATATGGAGAAGCTGTATTTATAGTTAAAAAATGGTTGGATATTGGCAATTTAATGCATATGCAATTTTAATTCAGTGTAATAAATCTATAATAACTATAAATGTATGTTACTGCTATGAGATTATATATACTACCCTTGTTTATCCTGGAAGGCTTCTTGAAATGGGGCCTAAGCTTAAATCTGTAGGGAGAATAAATTAGGTGAAGATTAAATAGTGTTCTAGGTAGAGAAATCAACTTGTCAGCGAAGCTGTTACAAATTAATCGCCTCTGACTTGCATGTAAAATTTGGAGATCTATTAATAGTAAACACTTTAGGATTTTGTTAAATAAGCTGGAAGCCAGTAGCCTGAGGCTCCCTATCAGTTCCTACATATTACAATGCAAACTAACTTAGTAATAAACAAACCAAAACCTAATATTGTTTTTGTAACGAATAGCCAGGTTTCAGCCAAGCACAGCTGGCCTAGCTTCAGCTAATCACAGGCAACCAACTAATCAGACCACACCCAAATAAGGAGCCGCCTAGTGACCTAGCTGTGGCCGACAGGTGGTATCTCTATTTTGCTTCCATGTTTGGCCTATAAATGCTTACTGCTCACACCTCTGGGTGGAGCTTTCTGAACCTCCTCTTATTCTGAGAGTTGCTCAATTCATTAATTGTCCTTTGCTGTAATAAATTCTGTTAAATTTATTGTGTGTAAAGCTTTTGTTTTAATCATATATAGAACAATGATGGTGGTCTATTCTTTTTTTAAGTTTCCATATACTTCCATATACTCTTATATGAAATAAGAGTTAATATATTGAAGAAGGAAAGAAAAAAGAAGAAAAGGAAAGGAGAGGAAAAAAAGCAACAGAACAAGAGGAAGAGAAAAGAGCAAAGTGTAGTCTTTGGCATCAGTCCAAGGTTTGAAATTCGGATCCACCACCTTTAAGCTTGTAACTTTGAGCCCTTTACTTAACCTATCTGAATTTAAGCTTTTCATCTTTAAAAAAGCAACAATAATTGGAATTCTTGTAGACTGTTGTGGGAATGGAAAACTATGGAAATTCATCAAAAAAATAAAAAATGGAACTACTTACAATATAGCAATCCCGTTTCTAAATATTTGGATATTTGCACTCCTATATTCACTGCATTTTTCATGACAGCCAAGATATGGAAATAACCTAAATGTCCATCAATGGATGAATGGATAAAGGGAATGTGGTATATATATATGATGGGAAATTACTCAGCCTTAGAAAAGGAAATCCTGCAATATGTGACAATACGGATAAATGTGGAGATCATTATAAGAACAGAAATACACCAGTTACAGATGGATAAATATGATATGACTCCACTTATGTGAGGTATTCTAAAATAGCCAAACTCATATAAGGTGAGTAAAATGATGGTTGCCAGAGGTTATGGGGAGGGGGAAACGAGGAGTTGCTATTCAATGGGTATAAAGTTTCAGTTATACGATGAATAAGTTCCTGACATATGCTATATATTGTGCCTGTAGTTAACAATACTATATTGTGCACTTAGCATTTTGTTAAAAGGGTAGATCTCATGTTAAATGTTCTTACTGTAATTAAAAAAGGCAATGATAACAGATACAGTATTACTGAGATGACTAAAAACAAGATACATACAAAACAACTAAAACCTTGACTAACACAGTTCAATAGATCCTCGATACACAACAGCCATTTAGTAATATTATAAATGTGCTTACTAATGAGAGGAAGAGGGAAATCAATAAACAACCATAACATCTGGGCCTTAACCACTTTCAACAAACAAAAAGTAATGTAAACGAAAGTGTAAATAAAATGTATCCAAGATAAATTCTAAATGATGTATAAATTTGTAGGTGTGCTTCTTAATCCCATCTACCCAGTTTTATCTCTCCCACCTCCTCCCACTGTTAACACTTCCTTTTTAAATATATTTTGGGAGATAAAGAAAATACAAAAGAAACATTTTACGTTTGGGTTTTTTTTTTTTGCATAAATGTGGCATGCTATATACAAAATTCTACTTTTATTCAGGTAATATATATTTAATAGCTTTATATATTGTATTATATACAGAGTGTCCTCATTCTTTGTATATACCTGGGTGGTATTCCTACTGTATGGATGTAACATAATTTAACAGGTTGAAAATATGAAATTGTTGATAATTAACTGTTTTAGATCTATGACAATTTCATATAATTTGTCATATATATAACTAATTCCCTATTTATATTTCATGAACAAAGTTTTATTAAACGCAACTATGTCTATTCATGACATGCTGTCTGTGGCTGCTTTTGTGCAACAGTGTTGAGTAGTTGTTACACAGACTGGACGACCTACACAAAGCTATAATCAAATATTTACTATCTGAATTAAAACCTTAAACCCTTATTGTAAGGAAATTAATTGCCTTCTATTTGAAAAATAGAGTGACTCTATATATAAATTCCTTTATCTAACTGTAAAATTCATCTTCTGTTAATGGAGACAGTTGTTAACAGCTAGAATGCTTCAAATATGAAAAGTGAAGATATGCAATTAAAATGACCGATTCATTTACAATAAGAGTCACTGATGTCAATGAAAAGTCTTGTCATCATTTTGTCTTTGGGCACAACCTTCCTAAAGATCTAGTAAGTCTGAAATAGAGGCTGATAGTTTTTCAGCAAATTTGTGTCTTCTGTTTCTCATCTGGTCAGTGATACTGCTATTGCTTCCACGGTAGATAGTAAACGTCAAAAATATTTTGTGCGTATTACATTTTCTTCATTAACTTTCCACAACATGAAAATTCAGTATCTAATATTTAGTTAACATGTATTTTCTTTTTTATAGTTCATTGTTACCAAAAGAATTTATTGCAAAAAACAATTTAATAAACATTATCAGTAACATGTGATTTTAGATTTACACCATATAGTAAGTGATCAAACTACAAAGAAAAGCTTTCAGATTATTCTGATCACTTTCTATGGCATGACTGTTCAGCTCCTATTTCACACTTATATTTCACTTATACCTGTTCTTTAATTTCCCTTGTAACCCATCTAACACACTGCTGGGAAGCCTTGCAGCTCTTCTATCTCACAAGGTTCGGGACAGGTCTCAGCACAAATGATTAGATCCCAAAATACAGGCAGAAGCAGCTGTATTATATGTATTAAATATAGCAGAAGCAGCTATATTTCCTAAGACTGAGACCTGAAGGAGTTAGCTGCCCCTAGCTGCTCTTGTTCTCATGTTCTTTGTTTTATTAGTGAGCAGTCAGCATGCTGTCCTTGCAAAGAAAATGTTAGTTACTTTGGGTCTGGAAAAGCTTGAGAAAATAGAAAAACATTTATCATATGTTAAAGCAAGAATTATATTACTGCATAGCTGATGACGTCCAAATTCTCCTCTAATCGTTCCATAAGAATATATTTTATAAAACTATCATGAAGGTTCCAGGCATCTCTTGGTAACTTTTAGTGACTGCTCTCGTGCTAAGGCTAAGTTCAGTTCTATTAACTTCAGCTAGCAATGCAGGCTTCAAGAGGCAGAAAGCTAGTGCCAGGTTCATAGTAGTTCAGAGTTCGGCAACCCTGCTTCACCCCTGCAGTCTATGTAGCTATATAGCTCTTAGAGAAGGTGGCTAAAGTGAGGGATTCCTTTTATTGGTCAAATTTACCTTGACAACTGAACAAGTATGAGTGATGAAAAGAAAGGATAAGAAATTTAATGCAGTGAGTAATTCTGAGAGGGATGAAGATGACTTGTTTCTCTCCATGCTGTGTGAAAGCTATGTGAAATATTAGCAAACTCGAAGGAGTATTAAAATTTCCATTCATATTCACTTTAAAAAGAAACACTGAGCTGAATAAATAAAGCATCTCTACTGACCAAGTTCTACGTGTGGACCATAAGTCAATGGCCTCTGAATTTAACCTTTCATTCCACAAATGAGGAAATAGATGCCAAGAAAATTTAAGTGACAGGGCTAAGGGATATGACTAATCAGTAACCATACCAGGATTAGAAGGTGCATATTCTTCATATAATTGCAAAACTATTGCTAACCCATGGGTAGCCGTGGTATTCATAAATGCTTCCCAATATGTTTTAATGCATTTATATTTCCTGAATAAGACTTCTTTTGGAACCATATGCTCTATAAATTAATCCCTCTTTGTAAAATACTACATTAATCCCAAACTGGCAAGAAACCACAGCCCCTCTTAAATAGTACATCTCATCAAGGCTTAACAAAAAGGCCATGTGAGTGTTCCCAAAAGCTCTTGATTCCATTCTTGCAAACTTGGCCCTTCTAAATATACCTCAGCAAGGACAGTGTGCTGATTATGCAAATGAATTCACTGTTTTCTAGGTCACAGCAGACCTTTTACATAGAATGCACCAATGGGAGTATCAGGGGGTTCTTGTTGCCAGAATGTAAATGGAATCTACTGAAAAACTTGACTGGAGATGAAAGATGTGATGCCACTCTTATCGTCTCACTTAAAAGAGCCATGACTTGAGTCAGCATTCTGCCACTCTGGAAATAATACTCATTTTGGCTTCCAGGCTAGATGAGTTAAAAAATTATAGGCTAAAATTTATTCTTCCTTTTCTGTCATTAGTTCTGTACAGTTTTGTAATCTGTTTGGGTCTCAGATTCCTCATATGAATAACTGTTTATTTTTAAGTGGGGATAAGAAATAGATATTTAACTATGATAGCTAACACCTTGTGAATTCCACCAGAGAGGAATTGACCAAATGATGCTGGCTATTTCGTTTCCTCAGATACAAAACAGCAGCAGCATTGTTATTATTTAAAATCTTCGGGAAGGGTGATCATATATTTTTAAGTGTTAATAAAATTCGCTAGAATTCTAACATAAAGCACCTCTTATTTCACAATTTCTCTTCCACTGGATCAAACTGTATCCTCTGTATATATAGATTTCCATGTGTATGGAAAGGAGTACATTGTTTTGATAAGGTGGAGGAAACACTGGGCATGGACTGAACAAGTAGGAACCAGTGCTGGTTCTGCTACTTACACCTGTGGTACCATGAACCTTATTGACTCTTAATAATCACTATAACGATGAAGTAATCATTATTCCATATACAAGATGTTGCTGTACCAACAACAAAAAAAGGAAAAGTAAGGCACTGTTGTTATAGTGTGTGAACTGAAAGTTAAATCTTAAGCTCTCTGCTAACTGAACAGCACCCTCTCAGCTAAGAGGGCCCCAGAACCACCTTAAGTCATGATGGGACGGGAGAGAGAAAGCACAGTGACATAGATTTGACTTCTTTTCATAAATATTCATGACTCCTCCTATAGTTTGTTGAATATGTATATTTGACCACCTTGCTCAGCATAGAAACCTGTTCCCTTTTATCTCTTCTTTGAAACATGTGTGCCTGGATTTTGGCCCAAGGCTCTGCTCCCCAACTTGTTGGATTGGCTTTCCAACAGACTGCTAGCCTTTATGAGGAAAAAAAAAACAAAAACAAAAAAACAACTCTCCTTTTTCCAAAGTATAAACCTCATATTTTTTTTTTTTAGATAACAGGTATCAAATATAGCAGTGTAAGAGCCCTGGGGTTACATAAACATTTTGTTGTTCATTCTTTCTGGCCTTTTGTCTACCTTTGGGGAAATTTTAGGAAAAAAAAATTGGTCTCTTTTCTGGAAGAAAAATGACATAAAATTTCAAGATCCTTTAAATTTATTATGCTAAAGGAGAAGTTAAGCCCTAGAGACTGAGTCACATAACATAATTGCAATTCTACTTCCTAGATTATAGCTTAACTCTCTTCCTCATTGTTTTTGTTCTGTAAATGACTAGGAGAGACCATAGTCCAGACCTTCTCCCTTCCTGAACACTGATTTTTGTTTTGGATTAACTACCTCCTTTATTGTCTAAGTCAGACCAAATGGAGACCAAGACCCCATGACAGTGACGTCTTCAGTGTGGAGGGTTAAATATATCTTTCCTGAAAGAAAAAGACCTCAGCTAATCAGATTGTTGTAACTATGCATTAAGCCTTACATAGAAAGATGTTGGAATTCTGTTAAACTTTCCTTAGCTTTGTCTATAAAAGCAATCCCCAAATTTTACACGTTGGAACACTGACTTTCATTCTTTGGATTCTGTGTTTTCTAGACAGCATATCCTCACTTTGTGCTTGAATAAACACTCTTTAAACTAGATTCTGATCCTTTATTAGGGTCAGAATTATTATTTTAGGTTGACATGGAGAAACTTTTATTTAAAGCATTAAAACCTTGTATTTAATACAACATTGAAGAATGTTATAGTTTTAGCAACATATACTAAACAAACTTGCAGTTATAAGATGAATACATTCTGAATGCCTAATGCACAAAATAGTTACTATAGTTAATAATAATGCATCACATACCTAAAATTTGCTAAGAGAGTACATCTTAAGTATTCTCATCATATCTCTGGAGTTTATCTCCAGACTCATTTAATGACAGTAACAGTTTTGACCCCTGCCTGAAATATTTGAAGTTTGACATCAACTGCAGATGAAAGCTATGAGGGAAACAACAGACCCCTGTTCAAATAGGATGTAACAATTTTCCATTCAAGGTGACTTACTGACAAATCTCTACAGGAGAGAAACTCTGCAAAGTATCGTCTGTGGCTGAGCCCATCACAATTCAACAAAAATTGCACTTTGTTTTATTTTTCGTTTCAAAGTGTGTTCGAATATGTGTTTTTTCCCCCTTCTACCCACTCATTTCCCTGTCTGTAAACTCTTTTCTCTCTCTTTTTTTTTTTTTACCAGAAGAGGTTTTGGCAGAACAAAGGTGTCAAAAAAAAAAAAAAATTGCAGGCAGGCAGACACAATGTTAGTTGAACACATAATGGGAGTTAGCAGCATGACTCAGGCAAAGAGAGCATAGTCATTAAGTTCCAGAAACTTTCTTTGACTGAGAAAAATAAGCATAGCCCAAGGTAAAATAATGAAAACAGGATTACAAAATTAACAAATTATAGGATTTTTTTGTTCAGAGATGCTTTTAACTCTCCCTTGGGACTTGAGATCATTGAAAATGCTTATATTCACAAATGACCTCCAAGCCAAAGGATATGGAATGAATATAGCAGGCATCTTTGTAACTATGAGGCCTAGTCATACCATTTTAAATAAATAAATGAAACCAATGTTGACTGAATACCTACAATGGAATACCCAACAATTGTTGGGCAAGTGGAAGAGGGCTTTGGAACGTAACTGGTATGTGTGTGTATGGGGGTGGGGCTGGTGAAGGGATGCACTTTTAGTGCAATCAAGTCAAAGATACATTAAAGGAGGAATGCACATCTCCTCTGCAGCCCTGGTTCAGTTTTTTTTGGTAGGTTTTCTAATCCTCCCCTAATGCTATTTGTTTTATTTGGTTGTTTGTTTGTTTTTCTTTAGGAGAAGATTAAGTAATAACTAATGTTAGGGAATTTTCAACATGTTTTTTCCTCCACCCACCAGGCCCCAAGAAACATCCTCTCCTACAGCCTGTAGCAGAGATTTGGCTATGCAATTTACAAGATATAAGAGGGACATTGGTACATGACAACTTCTGAGGGAAGGGAGTTGTGACTTTACAAAAGTATACGGTTGTGGCAAAGGAAATTGGAAGTTTAGAAGATATTGAGAGAAGCAAATTTCCTATTCAAGACATAAACTTTGAGAATAAAATTAGGAAATGAGGCCATATTCATGTGAGAATTTCTGGAGGCTAAGGGCTGTCTAATTAACCTCCAAAATCCTTGCAGTGAGACATCATTTTTGTAGGATACAAAGATACAGTTAGTTAGTAGTAAAGAATAATTTTTGAAAAGATAAAATAGGATTCTTACACAAATATAAAATGAATGTACACTAAAGATTTCAACTAATTTCTAAACAAGGAAGCAATAAGATAAAGTTCAAAAGAGTTTGTAGAATTGAAATATAAATAGTCAGGAGGAATGCTGAAATGAATTTGCTAATAGAAGCAAAACTGCTTAGTATCTTATTGGGCAATAAATTGTATTGCTTGTGTTATTGTTTCAACCAGGAGGGATTCAATTTTATCTCTACTGGGTAAAATTCATTTGCATAGTTATGAATAGGAACCATTTGTATTGCCATGGAGAGGAATCATTTGTAATTTCTACATTTAATCTCTAAACCTACAGAACATACAATACCCTAGTCAATAGAAAATTAATAAAAATTACACTCTCCTAGAGAATTAGATTATCCTTCAAGGGTCCACTAGGCAACAACCAGCATGCCACTGAAAGGCCACTTAATGGTATCTTTTGCCTATTTCCAAACTTAGACTTTTTCTTAATCTTAGACTACATGGACAACTTTTTTAAAATTCTTCTGTCACTTTACAGTTTGGCATTAATAAAAAAAATTGCTTAAATCTTTATGAAGGGTCAGAATTTACATTCACTTTGGAACAGTACCCAGTGAGCTATTCAGAATGGAGAAGGGAATGACCCCTATTCTCCAGTAATCAGCAGTCCTCTAAAAGAAAGTTTATTTCCTTGACTTTCCTCTCCCCAGGAAATAATTATCAATATATTCTATAGAACAAAATAAAATATCCTTTTGCATGGTATTATGATGCAAGGGACAGATTTTGTAGATGATCTAATAGAGCATTACGGGAATGCACTCTTCATCTTCTGAACTCTATCTAGTCTGCTCAAGATGTTCTTTCTATTTAAGTGTCCTGGCTGCTTTTTTAATGAGACACTTGCATCCCATGAATTTATAATTTTCCATCTCTCCATCTGAAGCCACACTGTTCTTATGGTTTTTGGTATAACATAGCATGGAGTAGGTCCCAAAGTAGAAGTCAACCTGGGTAGGCACGGGGGTCTTGAGCAAAAATATGAGGGCAGCATATTTGAGAGAGATAGCTGGGCCAGACCTAGGGGAAAGTGACTGAGTACAGCAGACCACAGAGAGTATATTAAGCAGTCTAAAACTCTGTGGGAAAAAAATAGGCATAATGAAGTCAGACAAAATTTAGGAAATAATCAGCATTAGAAGGTCCAGTTCAACAACAAGAAGCTACCGGAAAAGGTTCTGTTCACAAATCGGGCTGATGGCAAATGGAAATCTTACCATCTGTGGATTCAGAGAGCAGAATGTAACTCCTTGGAAGGAAGACTGTGAAGATTTAATTCAGTATTTGGTAATTATTTTAGAGAGATAAAAGCAGGATAACCAAGGCTAAACCCATGGGAAGACAACTTGGTATGAGTAGGCTTTAAGCAGTGTAGCTTTCTTGGGAGTCATGCTTTGTCCCAGGCACATTTTATCTATATACTGTTAGCTTAAGAAAAATTTGGTGAGATGGACAGAGAGGACGGAAACGGGCCAGGAGAAAGCCCTACAGACAAAACTAGATTCTTCAGTCCTGAGCTAGGAAAAGTATTCTGGAATTACCACTTTTACTAAAGGTGGGTCTGAGACTTGGCTGAAGAAGACTTTACAAACTAGGGTGGGGATGAGTATGGATGGGAGTAGGAGTAGACTCACAATTAGGAAATTCTGAAGGTAAAGGCACAAAATACAAATCTGGAACTACATAACATCTCGTTATTCTATTCTTTCTTCACCTTGAGCAAACTGTAATAAATTGTCTTGTTGACTCTCCTAACTAATAGCCTGGGCTCCCTTAACTGGCTATTGTTCTAGAAAGACTTGTGCATGTGAGCTTACATTCATGCTATGTCCGTAAATAATCTTTGTTATACCAACTCTTAATAAGTGTTCGCATCCCCTTTTTAAAAACCCTGCTCCTTACAGACTTGTTAACTAAATTGACATATATTTCATTTTTTATAGCTCCCTCACCTCTTCTCCAGGTTTCAATCTTCAAGCTTTACAATTTGATATATCTTTTCCATCTATTGTCATAATTATTAATTTCATGGCTTTTGAAGTTAATGTTCTTATATCTGGACCTTCTGTTGATCTAAGCCTAAGTTTTAATCTGTGTTTAAGACATTATTTCTACCCTGAGGCCTCTTATTCCCTGAACCTTTTTTATTATCTATTTTTTAACCATGTTGTGCTAGATATAGCTTGTATGGATTCTACCAGCTACTAGAGCTGATTGTTAATTATTTAGAAATTTTATGAGTGGGTTGTTAAATTTGCCTTGATGGTAGTATTTATAAAAGGTCAATTTATAGTCCTGCAGCTAAAATGTCCATTTTATAGATGAGGAAACTGAGATACACAAAAGTTTATTAATTTTTCCAAGATCAGAGAAGTTGTGGTGGTAGAACTGGAATATGAGCCCTCTCTGTTCTAAACCCATGCCCTGGGAATTTTATGATTCTTAATTACTATAAAAGAAGATTAAAATGAAATTAATTCAGTTCCTCTTATTTAATCTTGTATTTGTAGCTAAAAATAAAGAATATAATGGCACAATGATATGTCTTTTAGTAAAAGATGGAGGATATGATTGTAAGAGAGTTTAGATGCTTGTGTTACTGAAATAGTGTTCAAATTGCAAAGCTCACTCTTTACAGAAATTGCATCCTCCTAAGCATTCCAATTGACTTTTATATGGTTGGTTCCAATTATGGGTATGGAACTTGATGGGTTAATGTCTCCCAACCAAAAAAAAAATAACACAGTAAGCTAATATCACACTTCTATAAATTGCTACATTAAAATGATGATACTATAGATACACTAAATGTCAAAAAATGTATTTTATAAAGTCTTAAAATATACAGTGCAAATTGGGGACTTGTATTGTTTATTGATATCTATCACTAGTAAATGTAACTAGTTGATTTCCCACCCCTACCAAACTCTACATTCACCCTAAGTTATAGCCTTCTACTTCCTCCACTTGCTTTTTAGAATCACACGTTTCCCTTCCAAGATTAGCTACTTGTTCTTCTCAGAGAAAGTTGTCACCATCTTTCCTACGCCAGCTTTTGGCAGCATCTCCCCATACTTAAGCAATCTCAGCAGGAAACCCTATTATCTTTCCTGACTGTACGACTCAAATTGACCAGAAGTCCCAAAAGATATCATCTCATATATTAGGTTTCTTTTCCCAGTAGCTTTCTTTATTTCCCTTTGGGGCTTTTTTCTATTAGAACCATGTGTAGCCCAGTCTGTCAACTAACTTATTGGTCATTTAATCCCTAAACCTTAGCATTTAAAGCTAAAATTTATCAGGTTATGAAGACTCATTGTATATTGGGAGGTCTTCCCGCTCCCTCATTCCTGGCACTGAATTGTTAATCAAAGCTCCTTGATTATGATTTGAACTTTCTTTTCTTCTCTGTTCCCTCATTATACTTCGTACTGCTGCAATCTTAGTTCAAACCTATATTATGTCATTTACATCAACAATAAGAACAACCTCTTTACTGGTCTCTTTGCATTAAGCTTTTTACCTCCTTCATCATGTTTTTACATTGACTTTAGAGTTATGGTTGCAAAATGTAAATCATATTCCATTCAACCTATGCAGAGTAATTTTTGTATTCTCAGGATTCAACACTATATAGATCGAAACTTACATATTTAAAATGTTTGATCCAAAGATAAACCATTGTTCAAATATTTTGGTTATTAATAATGTTCTTCTGGCTATAAATACCGTGTAAAAATACAGAAATACACAAAAATATTTAAAAATCTTCTAACACTATAATTCAGATAAAGCCTTTATTAATAGGTTTAACTTTTTTCAATCTGTACATATTTTTCTTGGGCTTCAAAGTTTGGTAATGTTGTAAAACAGCTAAGCCCAGAATAATGGTGGTTGCAATGAGCTTGTTCTCCAAAAAGACGAAACAAATGCTATTTACCTTATTTAGAAATAGACAGCATTTAGTTTGATTTTTTCTTCTATTTTGGTGAGAGTGGCAAGTTGTTTAAAATGGCAACTCTAAATTCACTCACATTTAAACTTTCGCTTTTATCACTTTGTTCATTCAAAAGTATTTATCCACACATTGTATGCATAGCACATAGTAGTTTATACAATGGATGGCTGGGTTCTTGCCCTAGAGGACATACAGTCCAACAGGGGGAGCTGTGACAAGTACCTAAATTGATTCTTGTAAAAACAAATTAGAATGGCACCACAGTAATTAGAAATAAAGTGACCAAGCGTTTCTGAAGAAGAAATTGCTTTCTCTCTCCTCGGGTCATGGAAACTTCATGCATCAGCAGCAATTGAACTGAATTTTGGAGAAAAAGGAGAATTCAGAAAACATTAAATACTAAAAGTGACTGGACTCGCTGTCTGAAAGTGACGAGAAAATGTAAAGACAACATTCTAAATATTGCCAGTATCTGAATTCAGGTTAACCAGGAGAATGGGATGTCCTGAAGAGTAAGAGAAAAGGGTTGGGGGTAGGGAGGAGAATTTTGATGAAAGAGGACTTTAGTTTCAGATATAGGGATTTTAAATATTAACCTACTCTTAATGTGGAGGCATTTTTCAGTATCAGGTTCAACTTTTACTTTCAGAACTTCTTTATAAAAATTTTATTACTTTGACTCAAGTCTTCCTCCTTGAAAAGAAAATTTAGGCCATTTGTCATTGTCATGCTAATTTCCTTTTTTCACTTTATGTTCTTACCTCTAAGATATTTATATCTTGTAATCATGTCCTCCCTCTTTAGAGTGCATATGGCTGGTTCACACGGATCCTTCCCCTGCGTCCTGCCCTGTAATTTTTGTATTGTTTTGACTGTCCTCATTGATCTGGCTAGCCATGTATCACCCTGTAACTATCACCTTGCTAACACTATGTGGTCTGTGTCTGCTGGGAGGGCAGGGTGTCCACCTTAGAGAGGCAGGCTTGAAATCAAAGTGCAGTGAAATATTTCGTGTATCATACTTGGTGGGGGTGGGCAGTGGGTATACTGCAGTTTTTGTGAAATTACCCAATTTGGAAATCAAAGCTCAAAACTTGGGCAAGCTGCCATTTTCTGTTGTTACTGAGTGATCTATCAAGGTGAAGTAAAACAAATCAGCATATTTGTTTTAGTGTATTAAATGACCCTGTTCCTTCTACTTAATTAAAGGGGATTCTCAAAGGATTATTTTCCAATCCAATGATTGTTCCAAACTGAATTATAATTGCTGTTGCCCTAATCTATTCATGCACTGATTTGGTATTGTAGATGTGAAATATAATTTTTTATAATAGGGTCATGATTTCTCAATTATAATTCTTATTCCAATATTGTCCTCTATTCTCTCTGATAACTGTGTACCAGGGTAAGGAATGAGGACAGAGCCAACTTGATGTTTACATGATTACACAGTGATGCACAATTTACCTTGTATTTATGTAACACCATGTTTCCTTCCAAGGTTTTCTGTCCTTAATATTAACATCATCAACAATAACAAAGAGATTTTGTTTTTGGAATGCTGGAAACTGGCACTGGTATACCTGGGATTTGTTCACTCTTTAAATTTTGAAAACCCATGTGACTGAGCAGTATGGTGACATTCCAACTTTCCAAAGTTGCTGTACATAATTCTGAACCCTCTGCATCCACTTTCTAAAGTGCCTCATTTCCCTAACCAGAGATTTCTTAATAATGTGGTCTTGATTACATTCTCCCTCTTTACAATAGTAATGCTTAACTGTCTGTCTCTTTACTGTCATGCCCTCTAATCCATATGCTGGTTTTAATGTTCAGCTGGTGTCTGCAGCCCCACTGAGACAAGGCCGTCTGAACCACCAGAAGGGCAGGACTGGTGCAGGAAAGAGGTCTGCATCAGATGAAAGGTCAGGCAGACTGCATCAGACTTGCAGCAGTTTCTCAGCAAATAATTCTAAAACATAGGGATTGCACATTAAGAGGAACTTTTGCTGGTTTCTGGTACCAACAAACTACCACTATCACTGAAAAAAAGCAAAGAGAAAGAGAGACAAAAAAAAACCCCAACAGGTTTGGTTACTTTGGGGGGAAAAAGAATAAGGCATTTTAAAATAACACAAAACTGCTTTATGTCATCCATATGAAAATAAAAAATAATCATCCTTTTGAAACACTCTATGTCTTGCTTTGACTCTAACTTTCGAATGTTTATTTTTTAGTTGTTAACCTTCACTAGGTTAACTAGGTCCTGACTGTCAAAACTCAGTCCAGGGTTTTTTACTAGTCTGCTCTTCTTGCATTGACTTGGTACAGATTATTTATGAAACCAAAGTATTTCCCCACAGATGGGGTGCTAAAGGAAGGCTGTGAACTACAGATAAACACAAACCCACATATTTCTAGGTGACAAATGCTTTCTTACACAAAAATGTTGAAAACATATGTTTTCCTGTTTAAAAAATTTACTGAACTGAAACACAAATACTATTGGCCTTCTTAGTAAGATATTATTTATATTTGCTAAGGTTTTCAACTCATAAAATATATATTTTCAGAGGAGAGGAAAATAAATGATATAGAGGATCCACAAACTTAAGATAATTATTCTAAATTCATAAACTGGATTAATTGATTTACAAATTACTGACTCAACATTCAGATCCATTTTCACCCTGACTGACAATTCCCATAAAGCATGGAGAAGTGTTGTGACGTTCTCAAAAAGGGGACGTGAAAATATGAGGCAGAAAAACCATAGCTTTCACAGTCTACAATTTAACACTGTAAACTTGGTTCTGTTTCTCTCTTTGTATTAGTTGCCAGAAACCCTGAAGCCAAATATTTTGTAAGTGTACAAATATTCAAGATGTGTATTTTGTGTACTAATTTTATTCACGATGCATATTTTCCTTATCTTTTCTCTTTTAAACTTATTTTAGATTGATTTTTACTTACATTGCTTATAATTATTTTTAAACCTGGTTTGTAGCTAAAAGTGGGATAAATAGATAAAATGTTTAAAGTCTACTTATACAAACGAATTTTCCATGTTATGCATTCCAACAATTTTGAACAATGCCTTACAAATAATAATTAGCATAAAATCAGTATGATATAAATTTATTGATACTTCTCAATATCTCTGAAAAGTGACAATAGAAGATTCTGGAACTTAAGCTTCCACGATGGTATGAGGATTTAATTCTAGGGTGGGCCAAGGACCCAGTAGAATTTTCTAACATTTTTACACCAGGATAGGATTCTCACAGTCAAAGTGCAAATCAGTAAAGCCAAAGAAGCCAGGGTGAAGATAATACTTCAGTGAATATTTCAGAACCTGAGGCAATTTATATTTGGTATTGATAGGTTTCTCATAACATCTTTTTTTCTTCAGCTCTTTAGGGGCCTCCTACTCAGTTCAATGACATTTACTGAGCATCCTTAAATTATACAGCATTATACTTCAGTCTTGAGGTATGCCTGTTAATTTCTATGTTAATTTGTTAATTTCTGTCACAGCTTATTTAAAATTGCTGGAAGTGTGGGGCTCAGATATTTCAACTCACAGTGGTAGATGTCTCTGGAAATTTTAGAGAGTTCTGTAATGTTAAGCATTGTAGAAGCTGTATTTTTCCCTGGGACGTTGGTGGAGGGTACATCTCCCTACATTATCCCTCTGAACATACTATTTGTGGTCGATGGCAGTCCTTTGCAGCTTCTGTCACCAGAAGATGGCATCTATTTCTTCACTTCTTTGAATCTGGACTGGTCTTGCAACTTGCTTTGGCCAAGAGAATGCAATGGAAACCAAGTTGTGTAAGACTGAACCTGATATTCCAGAGGCTTTTCACATTTTGGCTGATTCTCTTGGACCCCTGTAACCACCTTGCAAGTCTCATCCTGCCGGGGGATAAAAGACACAGAGAGCAGAGAGGAGCCATCTCCACTGAGACTAGCCCACAGTCAACCCATAGGTGATTGCCAAGTGTCTATACCATGAGAGCACCCAGACAAGATGAGCCTAATCAGGCCTAGATCAGCAGGGATATCTAGCTGACCTGAGATTCATAAGCAATAATAGATGATTGTTGTTTTAAGTCATTAAGTTTGGGGGTGCTTATGTATGGCAATAGATAACTAATTGCTTTCAGATCCTCTGAAAGTGACCTATCTTTAGAGCTCAACTATTCTCTCTTCTCTATAACGATGACTGTGAGTTTGAACTGTCATAAACTTAGAGGTAGTTATGTAAAAGGGAAGCCTCTAGGCCTTATCAAGATGCTTTTGAGTACAAACAATCTTGCTATTCTAGAGTGGCTGATGACTCAAGAGTACCTTTTCTGATTTCTCAAAACACACTGCCTAAATATAGTCCCAAGACTGGCAATCGATATATAAATATCCAGAAAATGCAATTCCATCCCTTGCTTTTGTTGTTTGTTCTATTATTTAATAAAATTTACCTTTGAGAAGTTTGCCTTTGTGTCTTGCCTAAAATTCTCTGTTTGGATCTTAAACTTGTATTCCTTAGTTTTTGTCCAGCATTAAAACGTGTTGGCTTCAGGTACCCTAAGTGTTCATCACTTGCTCTGTAAATACTATCAGCGGTACCAAGAGCATGGTCAGTGAACTTCCTCATTGCATAACAAGCTTCCATTTTGTGTTTTCTTACAGTAAGAAAATACTGTGATGAGTCTAAAGTTTTTAATACTTGTAGCACCTATTCTATATTCATTGCTGAAATATACTAGAGAACATCAGAGACAACATATCTCATAAATATAGGAATGTACATTTAAACCTATAATTAAAGATGCCAAGGAAAACATTCTGGTATTTGACTACTTTCCTAGATTTCCCATTTCATTTGGAAAGCCACGAGAAATATGCCTTTTTGGTTCATAGGAGAGAGAACTGGCAAGGTTCCTGCCAGCTGGTTCCTAGCAAACTAGTAATAACCTACCTGGAGATTCATTTTAATATTCCTTGAACCTCTCTTTAGTCTCCTTCATCCACAATTGGTCTCAATAGTGCTAGTCTCAGTTCAATACTTAAACGTGTTTAGTCCATCTATAACTACTCTTCGGAAGAAGAGTGCTACAGATTATTTACCCCTTTGATGGCCTCAATTTTGTCCAGATAATCCACCAACACTTCACATGTAATATCAGTTACCTGCCGTCTCCATTTTTACCCAAGACTCTTTTTGAAGAAAGATCTCCCTTTTTTCTGGCTATATTCTAACCAGATTGGTTTCTCATTCCTAACTGTAAGCAGCTCAGGTCCTCTACATATTCACTGTACTCTTGGTATAGCTTCCTGCTTAATGGGGAGGAGAGGAAAGAGGCGTGTGTATATGCGTGGATCTCCAACCTCCAGGATGAGTTGTCATTTCCACTCTACTTGGCTCCTCACTATAACAAGTTGTGAATATTTTGTGGTTTGCCCCTCTGAAATCTCTGAGGAGGAATAATTGTTTTATTCAGTTGCTTGAACCATTCAGATTCAACAAAGCCATTTTGTGTATAATGACATCTGTTTAGTGCATGATTCTAGAATACGGGTACCTGCATTCTTTTGGGTGCTAAGGAAATTTGAATAGGGGAGTAGCTGTCAAGTGGATATCGCTTTTGCCCAAATAGGAGTCTTAGATTTCCTGGGCACATGATCCTGCCAATGGCAGTACAGTCAACTAAATAGACATGAGGTCAAAAAGGGAAGAACAAATGGAATCTGAGGTTAATAATGCTGAGCCCAAGGCAAGAACAGGTAATGGAGAATTGCCTCATGTGCACATGAGGAATTGCTAACCTTGGTCCTGGTGACTTGGAAAAATTCATGAATAATTTCAAAATGCTTTACTCTTGGTAATCCGCTAAAAGGTAGGCTACATTCCAAGAATATTACTCTCAGCATTATATTATATATGCACAATTAATGTAAGCATAAAATTTTGAAATGCTGGTGCCAAGGCCAATTCCAGCTGATGTAATTTTCTCAGATTAAGTTTCAATGAGTATAACACTTCAAAGAAAATTGTATTATGATATAAAAGAAAAAACCCTATTGCAAAGGCAGATCACAGATCCTTTTGTAATAAAAAGGAATACTGATTAGTAGGAATGGGTAAAGTCCTCCTTGTGTTAAAGCGTAAGATACAGGAGGTTAATTTTTACTCACGAGGTTCTAAAATCACTTACATAAATCTCCCATTTATACATGTAAACTGGGTTACATGTTGTGTGACGAAAAATCAAGGATTAAGCAAGGAAAATGCACATTACATTTATGGCTGAAATTTTAGAGTTTGAACTGAAGTTGTGTGACCATTTGGTCTTGGAGCTGCTCCACAGTGGTTTCAAACATAAAAAAAAGGGAGGGGCCTGAAGGTGAACTCCAACATCAACATCCATTTGTGTATACTTGACATTGGGCCTGAACAACTCAAAAGAATTCTAAATGTCTCCCTATGTTGGACTTTCTCCAATTGTGTGGTAGAATCACTGCAGCAGGATCACCTGGGCTACTTATTAAAAATGCAGACTCCAGATTTCACCTCAAATAAATCCCTTGTGGATGAAGCTTGAGAAAATGCATTTTTAACAAGCTGTCAGGGTGATGATTATGCACACTGGAGTTTGAGTACCACTCCCTTGTGGAACATTAGTGTATGCAATTTTATAAAGTACAGTTTCTTAGGTTTAATAGATAATATGATGATAAGAGTAGGAGAAATAAGAATATGTACATTATTCAGGTACACGTTGCTTCAGCTGTTAGAGAGCAGTCAAGGTACATAAGTCTGTCTCAGTCATTTTTGTTCCTTAACTTCCTCTCAAAACGGTCTCCCACTGGTCCAGCCCTTCTTGCCATCCAGGCTTGACAACCAAATTTCTCTAACTGATTGGCACCATCAGTCAAACCCAAGGATTTCTAATCTGTAAAACTCATTGCTGCCATTTTTTTTTTTACTTTTTTTGTATTCATCTATTTTAAAGTTCAAATCCATTTCATACTTGATATCAACATTTTGTGACCATGCATTCATACATATTTGCTTATGTACCTCTCTGGAAAGAGATACTAGGCAGGTCTGGTGACTGGGGCTATTTCCTGGAATTGGATGATTGGAAGATAAATTATACTTTTTAAATGTTATGAATGTGCATATTGTCCATTCTATACACTGATCAAATTAATTTTAAAATGCAATAAAAATTAACTCTATGCTCTGTATCTTATATAATACCAAACTCCTTAATGACTCAGGCCTTTGAATTTTCTTTCTTTTCTAACCTCAATAAGTCTGTGTAGAGATTGGAAGTTCCATAAATGATGTTGAGTGAGAGTTTTGAAACAGATGAAAGTAATTTCAAATTGCAGGTTTGTACTTTAAAAAAATGTATTGTACTATTTTGGGACTTAAATGTTTTCCCTTCAAAGGGAAATAACATAATTCACTTCAAACACACTTTAAAGGAGATAAAATTCTTGAAAAGATGGATTACTGATGATATTTTAAAACTTCATACTAATTAATAAATACTCTGGCTGCAATACCTGGGGCTAGGGTTGAATCACAACCTGCTCCATATTAGCTGAAGCTTCAGAAAGTTCACGTTTTGCTTGTGCACTTAAAATGGTATCACCAAGGAGCAAATCTAAACAAATAAATGTTTGTAAAGCTCCTTCTTATGTCAGTTCTATACTGTGCCGTACCCTTATTCATCTGGTTAAGCCATTAAGCTGACAGAATATTTTTATCTTTAAAGTAAATTTCTAAAAATTACACAAATCTAGGTGATGGCAGGAAAAAAATATCATTGATACCTTTTTGGGGCTTAGTCATTGTGAATAACAAATTCATATGAATATTAAGTGGAAAAAAAAGTTGAAACTTCTGACAAACATCAAGCCATTATCAAACCAAAGGTGCACAGACTAAATTTGTTTAAAATACCAAAGAGGATCAGCACAGGTAATTAAATCCCGAATTAAGTTTCTGATTATTTCAATCCATGCTAATCTTTTCCTTCTCTGAAATTTTATAGTAAATTTTTATCTGAATGCACATAACCATTCCTTAAATGCTATTTTATATAGATATATAAAGACATAACTATATGTTTAAAATATATATAGGCATATATTTATTGTTCGTATACTGTATAGCACAAGGAAACATGAAAAACACACTGCTTAAGAGAAAGTTCCATTAACTGTTATGACAGTCAATTGTCTTCCCAAGTCAACATTACCAATAGAGATTTATAAGCCAATAGAATATAAACCCAATAATCTTTCTGCATCCCCATTTCTTCTACCTAGCTATTTCCTGCCAAGAACTTTTTACCAGTTCTTTAATATTTATTCATATTTAGAGGGCTGGTTGCCTTGGTATTGCTTTTAAAAATTTGCCTTTCTTGAGGCAGATTGAATTTTTAGAAGAATATATTTTAAAAAGGTTTAACATTAAATTTTTTCCATCACTTGAATGTAAATTTACTGTTCAGGCTGACCAGTCATAATTATATTTCAAAGATAGTGTTCTTTATTTTATTACATATGAAATTAAAACATGCAAAGTCTTTCTTGAATAAGTAGGTTACTGTCACATTTTTACAATGGAGAAACTGAGGCATGCAGAATTGAGATATGTTACAACAAATAACTCATCAACTTGGAGGCTATTTTCAAAATAATGGAGGGTAGTGGGGGCAAATCACTAAAATCACTGCTGTTTAGGCTCTGTACTCGAAAGGGTGGGACTCAGGAATCTCACTGTAAGCGGCAGTTCCCAGTAATTCCATTTTAGGCTATAAGACTACACTTTTTAAAATGCTACTATGGAGAAACAAATGATACTTTATGCAGCATATCCTCTATGGGATAGATTTAAACATGGTTGGAAAAAATAAAAATAATTCCAAATCTTCTCTTCTGTTTCAATCATAAAGCTAAGGCTAATCATCAAATGTCTTTTTTCTCCTAAAATCTTTTTACACTGAATAATATTATAAAATACAAATTATAAACTGAAATATTTTTGCACACAAATTCATGTTGTCATAGTCTTATTTCATGAATACTCTATCTTCACAGAGAATACAGAGCTTATCAGGCCAATGGAAATAAAGATGGCTAAATTTATTGGACACTCATGACATTCCAAATGCGTTACATGTATTAACTCTGAACCATCATCTGAGTTGGTTGTTACTACCACCCTTTTACAGATGGAAAGAAGCCAAAAAATAACATAAGTATTTTGCCCTGTAGAAGAGATGGTGCTAGGCTTGGAATACAGACAGTTGGCCTGCATGGTTCAGACCCTTAATCACTGCACCACTATATGACCAATAAACTGTGTGTTTGTTCATTCATTTTTAATTTGAGGGAAATATGACAACTGGGAATGGCATCTTTGTGGAACCCGGGAAGAACCCTGATTGAAGTCAGGTTTCCTAAAAGCTGAGCACCATGAACTTTGTGGCTTGAGATGGCATAAATTTATTATCTCATAGTTCTGGAGATCAGAACTCTGACATGGGTCTCACTGGGTTAATATCGAGGTGTTGGCATGGATTGTGTTTTTTCCTTGAGGTGCTGGGAAGACTGTTCCTTTTTCTATCTTCTAGAAGCTGTCTGCATTCTTTGACTCATGATCCCCTTTCTCTGTCTTAAAGCCATCAATGTTGCATTTCTCTGGAAGTTCTACTGTAGTTACATCTCCCTTTGATTTCCTCTTCTCTCTTCCACTTTTAGGGATCCCTGTGATTACACTGGATCCACCTTGATAATCCAGGATAATCTCCCTGTTTTATGGTCTGCAGATTAACGATCTTAATCACATGTGCAACTTTTCCCCTTTTTCAAATAACTTAACATAGTCACTGCTAGGGGTTCAGATGTAGATATCTTTGGGGACCATTATTCTATGAACTACAGGATTCTTCTTCAGGTGATTATTATGAGAGTGCCCTCCATAGAACAGGAGTGAGGGAAGCAGGATAGGTCTGGAGAATGAAGCTAAATCAAGATGTGATCTCAGCTGAAGACCAGCTTCAGCCTGATCCCAACTGGAGGCTGTGGGGTACACATCGTACCACAAAGTTAGTCAAGTCTTAAGCAAGGAGCTTGGTAGAGGTCTGGGTGTGGTCACAGCCTACAAGTTGAAGTGGCTCCATTTGTCTAAAGGCAATCATCAGAAGTGCAGCTGTGAGGCTTTACGAGGTAACTAACTACACCTGGGGAATGGGTGCCAGTTCTGGTAAAGAGGACCTGGGAAGAGCACCAGCATCATCCACTACAGAGTATGGTATGTGTTTTTGTCCCCAAAAAGAAGATCTGACGGAGTCTTCACTCTCAGTATTTAAGAATGTGACCATATTTGGAAATAGAATTTTTACAGGAGTAATCAAGGGAAAATGAGGTCACCTGCTAATCCAATAGGGTTATCATCCTTATAAAAGGGGGATAATATGTGGACACAGAGATAGGCACACACTGAGATTAGATGATATGAAGACAGAGGACTAACAGTGATGCATCTATAAACCAAGGAACACTGAAGACTGCCAGAAGCTAGGAAAGAGGCATGAAACACTTCCTTCCATAGTGCCTTCAGAAGAACCATGGCCCTACTGATTTCAGACTTCTAACCTCCAGAACTGTAAGACAATAAATCTCTGTCATTTTCAGTCACACAGTTTGTGGTACTTTGTTATAGCAGCCCAAGAAAACCAATACAGATCCTATTTCACAAAGCCTAGAAAAGAGCAATTTAGTATTCAGGAGTTAGCCTCCTTAAATTTCACCCCAGGGATCTTCTTCCACGTCATCAAGTTGGGAATATTTAAGATTTCCTTTAGCTAAGAAATCATTAAACTCTTCAGGGTAGGTCCTTTCTTGACCCTTGTGTCCTATAAGCAAACACTGTCCAGATTCCCACTCTTCCTTGTAAGTACTCTGATAATAGACCCCCAGTCCTTTAATTAATTACATAATTTTCTTACCTACAAACCAGTAAATTCTGTGAGGACAGGTCTTTTCTTACCTACAAACCAGTAAATTCTGTGAGGACAGCAGGATGCTGTCCAGGGGCAGAACTGACCTCCAGTGTGTGATTCTGAGGGGAAGACAAGCATGAATATACATATTCATATCCATCATATCTATCATGTAGCCTGATATAATAGAAACTTTGAAAAAATAATTGAATAGTCCTTCCCCCTTGGGAATCTCAAAAGAAATTAATGGCACTTTTTTGCGCTCAGATAAAAATAAAATACAGAAGAAAGAAGAGCCTGAGATATTAATGTAGTAAGCTGGGAGATAATGGATTGGGTCAGCAATAGAATAACATGAGTTTTACAGACCCTGCCCTTTGCCCCAGTGAGCAATCTCAGAAATAATTTTATTATTTCTGAGAAATTATAACTGACAAGCTTATGAAATAGAAGTATGATTAGAAGTAACTTTGGCCCAAACAACCCAGGAATACAATAATAGTTTAACACAGTTGGGAGAAAAATAATTTCAACCAAATAAAGTACTTGGCATTTGTTGGAGAAAAGAAATTTCTCCAAAGCTCTGAAATTATATGACCATATGCTCCTATGAGATACTGAATTCTACCACTCTTGACCCAGTCATTGGGGCATAAACACAGCCTACATTTTATGCTGACCTAATACTACTTTAAAATTATAATTGAATTACTTAATGTCTTCTACTACTGTGCCAAAAGCAGAAACTTGGGACTCCTAGAAAATAACTTTTAATGAGAAGACCAGGGTGCAGTAATTTCTATTCCAATTCAGGCAGCAAATAAAATACAGAGTTGCCAAAGCCAGCTTTCTTCAACTGACCTTTAAATAAATTTTATCCACATAGAAAAAGTGTGTAAGAATCTTAGTGAGAGGAAATTGAAATACGTATATCTATATCTAACTATCTCTCAATCTAATTTCTGTAACCCAATGATATGCTTTCAGGTCCATGACATAAATTTTGTCCTAGCCTTCTAAACCCATTATCATACGTAATAATAAAAAGGATACATCTAAGAATTTTCTTAAAGCACACTGTGTATTCAGAGGAAAAATATAAGTTAAAAAGGAAAAATAGCAGTATTGAAATGTTGCAGTATAAAACAGATTGCATCTGTTCAAACAAAGAATTATAAAATTCATCTATTTATTCATTCACCTATTTTTGTTGGAGAGTCAGTGCCCAGATACCCAGTAATGGGCCTGTCCTCTCACCTCCATGATATAAACTCGTTCTCCTTTTCAACCTGAACCTCTCTTGCTTCAGGACTCCACAGCTGCACCAACTCCCTCTGCATCCTATGTTTTGTTCAAACAAACATTTCTTCAAATGTCAAAGCACACACAACTATTAATATTAACCTCTTAAAGCTGAGACTCTGAGGACTCCTTATGACTGTTGCTAAACCCTACAGATATATTATTTGATGTATGCATGTTTATGTGGTGGGGTGTATAAAAACACATGAATATTTTTGCATGGGATTCTGAATAATCTTTCAACTAAAATTATAGTCTATTGAAATAAATTACCTCCATATGATGATCCTCAGGGTTTCTTTCCAATGTATTTTTAAAAGCAAGTGAGGACCAGGATTTTTAGTTATTAATATTGGTACCAACTTCTTCCTTTAATGACATTTTGGTTGAACAAAGGTGGAAAACTTATTAAGCATAATATCTCTGAGTTTGAGAGACTGGTAACTCTCAAGTACACAGTAAAACTAAAGGGCCCTGTCAAATAGCTCAAGCCCTGTGCCAATCCCTCAGATTAATTTGACATTGAGCATCTCTGTGCAGTTACAAAATATATCACAACGGACTCTCTGGTTAACATTCTGAGTAATTTGGGTTCACTTATTATGCTTAAGTATAAATACCAGCAGTGACCTTTTATTATTTTTTAAACATTTTAATTTTTTTTAAATATTCAATAAATGACTCCCTTGTATGTATCTTCTAGTCTTGTCACATTTAGATGTCACTGAGGATTCTATTCAAGGAAACCTGCTCTAGGTGATGAGATTTAAAATGATTCCAAAGAAACAAACCTTATGGAGGACAGGTTGGCTATGTAGCCAGTCCTCTGTATCTGCAAGTTTCACATCTACAGATTCAACCCACCACAGATAAAAAAAAATTAATATTTGGGGGAAAAATAATACAACAATAAAAAATATAATTTAGAAAGCAATTCAGTATAACAACTATTTGCATAGCATTTTCATTGTATTAGGTATTATAGGTAATCTAGAGATGACTTCAAGTACATAGAAGAATGTGAGGTTATATGCAAATGAATAATTATGCATTTTATAGAATATTTGTACATCCTGGAGGATTTTGGTATCCTTGGGGGCCCTGGAACCATTCCACTGCAGATACTTATCAAGACTGTAAGTGTATAACCCTTTACCCAATAATTCCTGGGTCAGAAAGTCCTAGGAATCCATGCTACAGAAATACTAGCATGTATGAGAAATGATACAAATGCAAGCTTATTCACTTCTTCATTACCTAACATTTAATAATTGCAAAGATGGGAATTAACATAAATGTCCAGTGTTAATGGAGTAAATTACAGCATATCCACAAAGTAGAATATTACATAATTGTAAAAAAATAGAAAACTATATTCATATGGAAACATTTCCAAAATATATTGCTAAATGAAACAAAAGGCGCAGAATCGTGTATATACAAAACTATCATTTGTGAAAGAAGGGGTGGGGTTAAGACAATATATTTATATTTGTCATAGATGCACACAGAATATAAAGAAACTAATAATTATTACCTATGTGTCAAGAGGGTTGCTTGAAACTGGAGGAAGGCAAGGTAGGGGATGGGTGGGAGACTTTTCATCATATTTATTATTATATTTTGTGATTTTTAATTCAGGGATTATTATTTATTCAAATATTTTAGAATTATGAAACAATAAAAAGTTTAAAAAAATAGTTCCAGTGTAATAGAGCACACTAGAGGGATTGAAAACCCTCTTTCACTGTCTGGCATCTAAGCTCTCATGCTATCCAAGCTCAGAAAGGATAGATTTCAGCTTGATTTAATTATTCTACAATGTAAACATTGTACTGCATTATACCTTGTAAAACACCACACTGTTCCTTGTAAATACATAATATACACAATGATTATTTGTCAATTAAAAATAAAATTTAAAAATACAATTATTGAAAAGGTGGTCACCCTTCATACATCTTATGTCTGGTATAGCTGGAAAAAAACTCCCATGAGATTTTTCTGGAGAAGGATCATAGTGCCATGATCTAGAAGATTATTTTCCCAATTGTAAACTAATTTTTTTGGAGGGTTTTCCTCCACCATATCTAATTATTTCTCCATTCCTCTCAATCTACTACAAATACAATCTGCTTTATATGAACATGGTCACCTTCCACCTTTCTTCAAATCACCATTTGTTAAACCTTTTTGGTTGACTTAAATCTTCATAGATAAATATAAATCTTCTTCTGAAGGCTATATTCCGTGTATTGTCCTATTCTGCTACTCCAGTGTCACCAACAGTATGTTTGTCTTTTTCAATTTTTAATATTTGAACAAATATGTAGGAAGCAAAAACAATGGGTCCAACACCACTAGGGGTTATGAGGAACAAAAGACTAAGATGTGCTCCTGCCACAATAAGGTTACAATGCAACTACCCCATCTCCATCTCTAACCTATGAAGAGTCTTTCTTTAACCAATCTTGAGACCCTTTCTCAGTACCAAGCGCAAGCTTTTCAATTTTATTTCTTAAACCTCAAATTCATTCCACCTCTGCAAGTTCTCCTTTTTGATAGTAACACAGGTATCTTTTATAGATCTAATTTTCTGTGGCAGTCATAAGGCTTAGCCCTTTATAAATGCAGAAAGCCCAAGTGTTACTAACTATAAACTTAGTGAGCCAGAAGTGTAACTTTACTTTTTTCTGTGGCTAAGTATCTGTTTCAAAACACATTTTACTAGTGGCAGAGATGGAATCCTAATTTCCAGATAAACTAAATCCATTCAGGGTTTCTTCCATTCTCTCTTCTCTTCAAATTTATATTGATACTGGGGTGGGAGCAGGAGGGCAATTGTAGATACTCAAGTAGTATCCTGTCTTTGGGAACAGAAAGCATTTTCTCCTCAGCCATTTCTTATCCAGGTTGACCTCTCCTGAGCTCTTCCTTGTCTCATTTGACTATGATGATTATCATCCTTCTTCACTGACTTTTTTTTTTTTTTTTTTGAGACAGAGTCTCACTCCGTAGCCTGGGCTAGAGTGCCATGATGTCAGCATAGCTCACAGCAACCTCAAACTCCTGGGCTCAAGTGATCCTCCTGCCTCAGCCTCCCGGGTAGCTGGGACTACAGGCACGTGCCACCGTGCCCAGCTAATTTTTTTTTCTATTTTTAGTTGTTTGGCTAATTTCTTTCTATTTTTAGTAGAGACAGGGTCTCGCTCTTGCTCAGACTGATCTCGAACTCCTGAGCTAAAGCAATCCTCCCTCCTCAGCCTCCCAGAGTGCTAGGATTACAGGCATGAGCTACCATGCCCGGGCTTCACTGGCATTTTTTTAATCCTACCTGATTCCTTAGCACTGCTGTTACATTCTTCCCAATGGACTGCAATAGCGCTCCAGAGCCAGTACTCCCACCCAACCGTCCTCCGTGCTCCCATGCTGAGCACACTGGAAAACAGCCGTTCCTCGTACCATGCAGCGGTGAGTGTTTGTTAGGCTCAAGATCCTCCATCTAGACATTCAACTCTTTCTCCTCTGCTACTCTCACACCATGTTGCTGTTCTCTATAATCCGAGATTATAGGGGGAGAATATACATCCGTCCTTCCTATTCTCCAAATTCCTTTCTTATTCATATCACTATTCCTCTTTCCACCTTGCCCATTTTTTCTCCTCTCCCAGCGTATGCTAACCTCTGTGACATAAGAATCTGACTCAGTAGATATTCCTTCAAATGTATTTCCTACTCAAAAAACAAGAATTAACTTTTTTGGTTTTGATGTTGTACTAAATTCTCCCTGTAAAGGAAAACACATCAGCTATACCTCAAAATATTATCCCAGATACACACGTATTAACTCATTTACTGTTCACAATAGCCCTATGATGTAGGT